>RDPX01000362.1:467807-555649 GCA_003991215.1 Morbakka virulenta
CATGCCAGAGAAAATGTAACTTGGTATATATCTGAAGTTCAGACAAACATTGATAAGTAAGACAAACATTGATAAGTAATTTCGAAAATAAAATTTTCGTTTGATTTTTTTTATTGATGCAGGACATTCGCACGAAGAGAACGCACTCAGCTGTTTTACATATTGGAGTCTCAATCTTGAGTTCAGCACTCACGACCTTGACAGCATCGATACCCCTGTGTTTTGCAAAAATACAACTCTTTGCGAAATTTGGGCAAATCCTGGCGATGAACACTGGTATTTCAGTTCTGTATACATTAACAGTTTGTGTAGCGTTTTTGTCTTTGTTTGCACCGTCGCGTTATGTTGGCTCATTAAAGTCACGCTGCATAGCTGTTGTAGTTGCACTCGCCTTAACGGGAATGTTATTTTTAATACTATATTTGGTCAGCAAGTATGGTCATGTGGTTATCCCAGGAACAAATGGTGATCCGTTATTTCATTAGATCACATTTTTGTAATTATCTTAATCCATAGCCTCCAGGCAAATACATTTTGTGCATTGAAGATGAATAGGAAAACTTATTTTTCAGGGGAGTTTTACCTTTAAAATGTTTAAATGTATCTGCAATGTTCCTCATTTTTATTCAATTTTGATTGCATTTTAGTATTACGCAACCACTTTGGTGAAGTAATCTATATTGGGGCATAGAATATATCAAATTTTGTTTTTTCTGGGTGTGTGGGGCGCAACCGAAATAAAAGGCGGTGCTTTGAAGAGGAAGGCACATCTTTGGTACTGGAAAGAAACAACTTGATTTAAAATTCTTTTGTATCATAAGTTGATAAACTGACTTTCTAAATATCTTGGCGATTTGTCTTTCCAACACTTTAGCATGAGAATATCAATAAATACCAACTGGCGCACACCAAATACAAATGTACGGCAATCGTCTTCTTGTATGTATAACAACGGTGATTTGAGTCTTGGGAGTAATTTTGGGTTTAAGGTTACATCTGACGATGCCTTCTGACATCCGAGTTTAAAAACTATAAAAAGAGACGTTGAAAGCAAAAACAAAACAACAACAGAAAACAAAAAATAACTTTACATTTTCATGTAAATTTACAATAAGATCCAAATAATACCGTTAAGTTATATTACTTCTCATATTAGAAAACCCCCCCCTCAAGTTCCAGATAATTAAGGGGATATAGTTCACTACAATCCAGATAATAGAACAAGTTGAATTTCTTGTTTTTTGTGTCTTGGGATTTTGCAGTTGCAGACAATTAATAAATTCAAAGCTAGAAAAATGCATCCCATTGTGGAATGGCAATACTCTTGATTCAAACAAGAGATTGTTTTTTTTATTCGAAAGCCCACCGGTGTTTTATTGGATAAGCAATGGAAGGTTATGTTTTATTTCATTGCGTGATACCTTTTCCGCAGTCAGGAAAAATACTAAATGGGTATTTAGCGTGTGATATGGTACTGTAAAGAGCTTTAGTATTGATTATCAAATTTAAGTTTGTATTTACTACAAAGTTGGTAGCAAATAACTCTTAATAATACTGTAAATTTTCATATATACCCTATTACACATTCATACTAGTCATGTATTTAGAATATTTAAATTTAAGTAATTATAAAATTTATTGTAATGAAAAAATGAAAGCAGTTAAGACCCAGGACGTTTTGATGCAATTCAGGTTTTGAGACATAAATGTTTGTCGGCCTTCTACAATTGTTATCTCTTCCTCTAGTTTTGGGCTGGGTTTTAGTTGTTGTATACGCTACCTCTAATGGTCTAGACTTAGTAACGTTTATAGTTGTACATGATTTATATTGAATCTTATATGTAATTCGATTTTATTTATAAAGAACAGGGTTTCTTATTGTTCTCATCGCGACACAAGTGCCTGTTGTTATACGTGTAAATACATAGACTTTTTTGAAAAGAATAAATGTTAAAATCGATTCTTTTTATGCACGATTTTAAAACCAATCCAATACGAGGAATTTTATTATGACCAACAGTAATCATTCGGTATCCAGTGCGATCGGGTAGTTTTTAAGACTCAATCGTGCTGCCTGGGGTTGCGTTGATGTCAATATAAACGTATTAACATATTTATGAAGGAGGAACAAAAGAAGACGCCTTTTACGTCTAAAACATTGCGCTAGTGGAAGATGAAACGCCAGAAGTCCGATTAGTAAGCACTCACCGTTGCGCGCAATTCGAATTGTCGACGTGATTTTCTACCAGGAGCCATTTCTTATTTTCGGTGCCAAACAGGCGACTTGCTACCAATTTTGTGCAGAAAATTATATGTAGACGTTTACAAAATGTTAACAAGTATCGGGTCATTTTGTATACTTTTCGCCGAAGTTGAGGCTGATTGAGTATTACGATCAATAAATAGTAGTACAACTTCTCATATTGGCTTTCACATTAATTTTAGACATTTTATTGTTGCGAATGCAAATTTAGAAATATCGAGAATACAAATTGGTGTCGTCATCATTGATCTAAAGTTGTTTCAATTTGAAAGGATTTTGAAATTACTCTTCTTTTGCGGTATATCCAACCTTTGATAATATCCTGCCCCCACTTATTTCATTTTTTCCAAGGCATATTTTAGAAATTTCTCGACATCCTTGTGGTTCCACATTCGGCCGCTATGATATTGCACTGGAGATGATAATGTTAACGGAAGCGTTGCTTTTCCTTTGGTTACACTAGTAGGATTTATTTCAGATAGAATATTGGAAATACCAATGAATGTTAGTAAATGTAAAATAAAATAGCCTTTTATTTTATATATATATATATATATATATATGTATATATAAAATCTATTGCTTTCCTTGATTTCTTTGGTCTGGAATTAATGATACGGTGGTTGTTTTATATCGTCAGCCAGTTACAAAGTGAAAGTCGGGAAATAAGTTGACGGTCGGGCAACATGATAGGTTCAGATAGAGCTTTAATGCATTTTCTTGTGTCTCTTCATTATCCTTGTGAGAGGCTTATTTAGGTCAGCTCAATGGCTGGTTTTCAAGATAAGAAATAAAAAGGGCAGAAGTCAAATAAGTGCTTTATTAAACTGAAAAAGTAGTTCTCTTTGTTTCAACTTCTCATTTCCTAAGCCCCATTGGAAATAAGCCTTGATCAAAATGATTAGATGCAAAAAGAAATCATGATTATCTAACGTTATTTTGTTTTTGAATCGTTTGTTTCATGACATTTGTGTATTTGTTGAAATCTCTTTTCTTTGTTTTTTCCCCTAGATATTGTATTTCGGCCAAAACAATTTGCCATTTCGTAATAGAAAGAATTGTTGGGTATAAATTTGTAATGCATGATAATGCATGTACCAAAAACTGTACTGACTGCCCCCCTGAATTAAGCTCTACCAAGCATTCAATATAAAAGAGAGACCCCAGAGCGCTTTATGGAGGGAAAAAGGTGAAGTTTATCACTTCAGCATAAATCTGAATTTTATCACGAGGTATTTATCGTGCATGATAATTTATGAATAGGAATTCCTTCCTTTTGTGTTATAAATAATTATGACACCTGTTTATTATAGGTTTAAGCTCAGGTGAAGTTCTTTGACGATACTCAAATTGAAAAAAATCTATTGATGGTTTTTGATAAATATTCTATTGGCAAAATAAGCTAGCATGAATAATAGACGACGTGCATAGTTAAAAGATAAACATAACTAAGAAATGGTTTTATAAGTAATGCCTTATGATACTGACATGGTCAACATATCCAGTTAGATGGGCATTTTCACAGATAAAAAGGAGCCAGGGTAACGATGCATGGCACTCCCTTACGTTATACTCGAGACACCCCGATCCTCAAGTCTCGGTCATTATTAAGAGTACCATCATCATTCCCAGTACCCAATTTAATCAATTTGAAAGCGTTATTATTCCGGGTTTTTCCTTATTTCAAATTAATTTATTTAATTTCAATGTATTTTTATTTCTATTTATGAAGATGTATTGGTTCTGATTTGTTTTCATTGCTGACATTTATTTATTGTCCTAAATGAGTAAAACAGTGTAATATTATGTAATCCAGTATATCAGAAACAATTCGTTGCCTTTGATCGAGATGGCAAAGAGTTTTTGACTCTTTGTTTAGAAGAATTATTTAGCAATGTTCTTAATGCAAAACGAAAGCAACTAATAACTTTGTTCAGAATTCTTTTGTGCAGTTTCTTTTTTTATTTCCGTTTAGACATCTGCATTTTCTAGGCGCCTTCTTCTTAATTCTTAATCCCACTTCCTTCTCTTTTACTCACTCTATCACTCACTCACTCAGTCTCACCCACACTCACTCACGCTCACTCACTCACTTTCACTTACACACACACTCACACATACACACACTCTCTCCCTCTGCCCCCTCCCCCCCTCTCTCTCTCATTCACACACACGCACACAGACACACACACCTCTTCAATAGGCTTTAAGCCATCTTCACTACGAAATAATCCTGCTGAGGCATTAAAACCTTCAGGAAAACTGTTATTTTATCTTTAAGACCTGGTGTTTTCAAATAGCGTTGCAACCTCCATAGAGGTCGTGAGCCCCTTTTAGGGGGTTCGCTAACGTAATTTGTTTTTCAATGCACAGAACATATTCCGAAATATATAAAAAGCTCCAAGGCTGGTTCACACTTACTAAAGGTCGAAGCCAGGCTGGTTTCTGCCAGGCTCCTTTAAGCCTAGGTGCTCTAAGCCTTTGTAGTCAAACATCCGAACCCGGAAGGGTAGGCTACTATCATATACTTTTGAATTTTCTAAAGTCGTTCACGGCTCAGCCGACGAATCGAAAAATGACTGTGAACTTCTTAATTTTTAGCTTTGCATTCAGCGTAAAGTTACAACTATCTTTATTTGCAGATAAGTCTATCTTCATATTCAGTGTATTTGCAGATGTCTTTATTTGCTTGAAGAAGCCATGGCAAACCCCCAAGCTAATGTGATTCACCTTTCATGTTGGTATCGCTCCTAATGATACCGAAAAGTCACAATGCATGCTTTGCATAAAGTTCTGTCGGAGGAAGCTATGAAACCATCTAAGCTATAGCTATAAAGATATGCATCCTGAGTACAAAGACAAAGGTTTAACATCTTGACTTACTTGACTTAGTTGCATAACCCTAGTTATCGGGTCCTCGCACATTCCCTTGATACAAGTTCATTCCATTTTGCTCGGTCTTTGGCTTTACGTTCAATTGTCAGTAGAGGGATGCCAAGATCATATCGAATTTGGTCTGACCATTTCTTGTGTGGTCTTCCCCGTTTTCTTTGCCTGGAAATTCTTCTTTATATGATTTTCTCACATGTCTGAAATCATCACGTCTATTCACATGTCCGAACCAGTTCATTCTACGTTTCTTGATCATGTCCAAGATGGTATCTTTGGCTCCCCATACTCTTCTAATATCAACCAACCTAACTCTATCACAGCGGGATTTTCCAATCATTGTTCTTAAGCAGTCATTTTCAAAAACGAGTAGACTTCTTAAATCTTCAGCTTTAAGCGTCCAACATTCAGAGGCGTGTTTGGCAATGGGGATGATCAATGCCTTGAACAATCTCATCTTTTGAACGAAATGCAAATAGCGTGAAGCAACTATTTCAGCAACAAAATCGAGCCACGGTTTGAGCGTCATTCTTTGTAACATTGCTGATTACTGAAGCAAAGGACCCTCACACAAGTGCTTAAGAGTTGATACCTCGTAAGCAGTAGTGGCTAAGTGGTTAAATCAACCGCTTACCATGCAAGACTTTCCAAGGTCGAGGCTCGGCTACCTCCCTGGAAGTGCTACGTCAAAATCGTTTCTCCGTTAAAAGAAGCATGCTGAATTGATATACATTTTTGGAGATAAATTTTGGAGAGAAAAAGTCACTTTAAAAAATTTAAAAGTACGAAGAAGGAAGAAATTAAGGAAAAAAACCTTCATTGAAATGGTCTCCAGTCTTGCTAAGAATGAATAAAGGGAAAAATAGCTACGTTGTAATGCACACCATTTATGTAATGAAAATATATTGGAAAGAATATTATATCACTGTTCTAGTCAATTCTGCGCACATTAAACACATTATTATTAGTATGAAAATCTCGATTTCGATAAAAATGGTTACCGTAATTATTCGATTTACCGCACCCTACTCGAATAAATGCACCGTTCGAACGTTTTCTTCCAATTTGCAGGTCGTGCACTAGCCATATTTCTTTTTATCACAATACGTTTGATTCTACGTTACGCAATACATTGACTTTAATTTGTGGTATACGATTCGAATCTCTTGTATGAGTCGAATTTCAGTTGTTTTATTCTTAATCAGCAGTAAACATATTGGGAAAAATGGCTTCAAGCACATCCCACAGGGGGATGAAATTAAATAGCTGTGGGATGCAGTTTAAATTGGATGCAGTACGTTTTGCTGAGGAAAATGGTAATCACAAGGCTGCAGAGAGGTTTGGTGTAGCTTGCAAAAGAATAATTAAATGGAAGAAAAACAAAGATGTTCTAGCATGCGTTAAGAAATCCAAAAAACGCAACGAGGGTGAAGGAAGAAAACCACTCGACGAAAGCATGGAAGAGAACTTGGTCGAGTGGATATATGGCAGAAGAGTCAATGGTCTTCGTGTGTCTGGAAGACTAGTTTGAGCCAGGGCCAAATGCATATATCAGGAGATTAATCCCCAGCCGGATCCTCGTGATTTTGCTCCATCCCGTGGGTGGCTACAGAAGTTCATGAAGAGGTATTCTTTGTCATTCCGAGCAAAAACCACTTAAGCTCAGAAGGATCCAGAAAACCTGATTGATAAGCTCGCAGCTTTTGTCCTGCACATCCGTCGATTACATAAAGTTTTGGTTATGTCAACAAAGATATCATTGCAATGGACGAAACCGCAGTTTGGCAAGATATTCTCTCGAGCACTACCATCGAGAGCACTGGAACAAAAACTGTCCAACTTAAGACAACAGGTCACAAAAAAACGAAAGTTACAGTGTNCATGTTGGTATCGCTCCTAATGATACCGAAAAGTCACAATGCATGCTTTGCATAAAGTTCTGTCGGAGGAAGCTATGAAACCATCTAAGCTATAGCTATAAAGATATGCATCCTGAGTACAAAGACAAAGGTTTAACATCTTGACTTACTTGACTTAGTTGCATAACCCTAGTTATCGGGTCCTCGCACATTCCCTTGATACAAGTTCATTCCATTTTGCTCGGTCTTTGGCTTTACGTTCAATTGTCAGTAGAGGGATGCCAAGATCATATCGAATTTGGTCTGACCATTTCTTGTGTGGTCTTCCCCGTTTTCTTTGCCTGGAAATTCTTCTTTATATGATTTTCTCACATGTCTGAAATCATCACGTCTATTCACATGTCCGAACCAGTTCATTCTACGTTTCTTGATCATGTCCAAGATGGTATCTTTGGCTCCCAATACTCTTCTAATATCAACCAACCTAACTCTATCACAGCGGGATTTTCCAATCATTGTTCTTAAGCAGTCATTTTCAAAAACGAGTAGACTTCTTAAATCTTCAGCTTTAAGCGTCCAACATTCAGAGGCGTGTTTGGCAATGGGGATGATCAATGCCTTGAACAATCTCATCTTTTGAACGAAATGCAAATAGCGTGAAGCAACTATTTCAGCAACAAAATCGAGCCACGGTTTGAGCGTCATTCTTTGTAACATTGCTGATTACTGAAGCAAAGGACCCTCACACAAGTGCTTAAGAGTTGATACCTCGTAAGCAGTAGTGGCTAAGTGGTTAAATCAACCGCTTACCATGCAAGACTTTCCAAGGTCGAGGCTCGGCTACCTCCCTGGAAGTGCTACGTCAAAATCGTTTCTCCGTTAAAAGAAGCATGCTGAATTGATATACATTTTTGGAGATAAATTTTGGAGAGAAAAAGTCACTTTAAAAAATTTAAAAGTACGAAGAAGGAAGAAATTAAGGAAAAAAACCTTCATTGAAATGGTCTCCAGTCTTGCTAAGAATGAATAAAGGGAAAAATAGCTACGTTGTAATGCACACCATTTATGTAATGAAAATATATTGGAAAGAATATTATATCACTGTTCTAGTCAATTCTGCGCACATTAAACACATTATTATTAGTATGAAAATCTCGATTTCGATAAAAATGGTTACCGTAATTATTCGATTTACCGCACCCTACTCGAATAAATGCACCGTTCGAACGTTTTCTTCCAATTTGCAGGTCGTGCACTAGCCATATTTCTTTTTATCACAATACGTTTGATTCTACGTTACGCAATACATTGACTTTAATTTGTGGTATACGATTCGAATCTCTTGTATGAGTCGAATTTCAGTTGTTTTATTCTTAATCAGCAGTAAACATATTGGGAAAAATGGCTTCAAGCACATCCCACAGGGGGATGAAATTAAATAGCTGTGGGATGCAGTTTAAATTGGATGCAGTACGTTTTGCTGAGGAAAATGGTAATCACAAGGCTGCAGAGAGGTTTGGTGTAGCTTGCAAAAGAATAATTAAATGGAAGAAAAACAAAGATGTTCTAGCATGCGTTAAGAAATCCAAAAAACGCAACGAGGGTGAAGGAAGAAAACCACTCGACGAAAGCATGGAAGAGAACTTGGTCGAGTGGATATATGGCAGAAGAGTCAATGGTCTTCGTGTGTCTGGAAGACTAGTTTGAGCCAGGGCCAAATGCATATATCAGGAGATTAATCCCCAGCCGGATCCTCGTGATTTTGCTCCATCCCGTGGGTGGCTACAGAAGTTCATGAAGAGGTATTCTTTGTCATTCCGAGCAAAAACCACTTAAGCTCAGAAGGATCCAGAAAACCTGATTGATAAGCTCGCAGCTTTTGTCCTGCACATCCGTCGATTACATAAAGTTTTGGTTATGTCAACAAAGATATCATTGCAATGGACGAAACCGCAGTTTGGCAAGATATTCTCTCGAGCACTACCATCGAGAGCACTGGAACAAAAACTGTCCAACTTAAGACAACAGGTCACAAAAAAACGAAAGTTACAGTGTGTTTAACTGCGAAAGCTGACGGTACCAAATTGAAACCATTTATTGTGTTTTCTGTTGGTAAGCGTGAGTGTGTCAAACTACATGACGAATTCAAGGCTCGATGTTCAGTCACTATATCAGTCAATAGCTGGATGAATGATGAACTCATGCAACGTTACTAAAGAAAGTTTCTTGGGAGGTTCTCTCTCTCTCTCTCTCTCTCTCTCTCTCTCTCTCTCTCTCTTTCTCACGACGTCTTCTGGTGTGGGACTCATTTAAATGCCATGAACGTGATGCTGCAAAACTGTTCTTTCAAAATTCAACGTCGACGCTGCAATGATTTCTGGTGGGTGTACAAGTTAGATTCAAACACCTGATGTGGTTTGGAATAAGCCATTCAAGCAAAAAGTTACGAAATTATATGATGAATGGATGGCTGACGAAGGGCATCACACGTTTACTGATGCGGGAAATATGCGAGGACCATCCAGACGACAAGTCATACAATGGGTGCTGGACGCATGGTCAGAACTTCCATAGGTGGTAGTGAAGATGAAGCGATTCACTGCTTCAAAAAAGAGGAACCGTGCGAAGCTGGATTTGAACGTCTGAAGGCAACAACCGAATTTATTGAACATTCCCAGGTGGGTAATCCGTTTGAAAATATCACAGATAGTGATGGTGTCGACGTTGATATTTTAGACATTTAGTACTTTGTAAGTTTACTTCGTACTGTTTGTACTGATAAAAAATATTTTTTATATTTAGTGCTTTACAAGTTGACTGACTTTTCCAATAAGTGCACTTCCTCAAATACGCGCACCTTTTAGAATCCCCAGCATTATTTAAGCGCACCGTGCGCTTAATCCAATAATTACGGTATATGTCTTCTTAGTGGATTAGATATGGTTGAGTGGAGAATTTTGAAGTGGTGTCGTCAGGTCATGGGTGTTGCCACTCCCAGTCAAGTTTCTCATATTCTACTGGAACTAAATGGTTTACATTGTATTAATAAAAGGTACTGAACTGTTTTGCAACAGTTACCATGACGTAGTTGTCCAGACGTTGTTACCGGGACGTAGCGTACCGTGATGTAAAACTGAGTATCTTTGTAAACCTTACGCTTCTGCTCTGCAGAATTGAAGATTATCCAGGGTGTGTTGCAAGAACAATAAGGAGACTAAGTTTTCCTTTTATCAAATATTTCAAGTATTCAAGGGCTTTTGTAAACAGCAACAAATAGTCATTACTTTGGGCGTCCAAGAAGGCAACCTCCACGTGGTGACGCCTGGATACTGATTAGCTAGGTTATCCTGACTGGTTGGTAACGAATAGCCTTCATTTTAAGCTGTTTTTCCAGTACCATGGAAGAAATCGATCTCGTCGTTCATGTGATTTCGAATCTGGTTCGTCGTCGATTTGGAGAATTTTTTTTGAACTTGTGCCGCCCCTGGTGGTAAGTGAAAGTTTTTTGTTTCTGGTTTCTTTCCAAACCGATCTGCCTTTTGGCGGTGAGGGGAGGTTTGTTTCCCGTTTCATGAGGCCGGATCGAACTCACCGGGGTGGTCTTCAAATCTACCTCCAGCAGCTTACACACACACACACACAGGCTATGCTGTCTTCTTCAATCTTTTTGTTTCACATTGTAAAACTTTTCCCCATCTTCACGGATAAGGGTAGAAGAACACAAAGCTAAGACAATCAAGAGTTCATTTACTCTCTCCACTTCCAGCTTAAAACGTTCCTCTTCTTAGCTTCAATTGGCTCTTCAGCGTATCCCGTTGCCCAAATAAAAACATGATTGATCTTCATTGCCACAGTGTCCTCTTCCAAAGAACCATGAACATTTCTTTCAACCTCTTTCCGTCACACTTTAAATTCAAATATTACATCCAAAGAGGAACAATTAATTACGGTCGAGGTTTTATAAAATCTCGACTAACCTTTTGAGGTCTTCCTTGACAATCGTGTACGTAAGATTCTAACTCAATTTGCAAAAAACTTTAAAGGGTTCTAACAGGTACTAGTTTACTTTAAAGGCTTAGGGTTAGCTGTGAGATTTCAACAGGTACTAGACTGAGTAGACTTTTTCTTCTGTAAACCCACAGTGAAAAAAAGAGGATTAATTCCAAATCTCTTTCTTTGTTATTTTAACTGCAAATAGTAACAAATAAATCTCATTGTGAAAGCTTGATATTTCGTTTACCTTTTTTTGAAAGCTTATGTTTAAACACATGCGTCAAAACTCGTATCATCAGGAGTTCTAATTAAGTTTCAAAATTAAAAACCTGTGCACTGTAAGAATTACAAACTAAGACAATGTATTCATATTCAAGACAAGTTACAAGTGTTACAATCTATAATTAGCAGATTCACAGCGCCTTATTGTGCAATGATTATGGTATGAAGCTTTACGAAAAACCCAACACATTTGTATTACTTTTCATTACACACACCTATATCACTTTTACTACGCATATTTTTATCACTTTTCTTCATGCATATTTTTTTCACTGCTTATTATGCATACTTTTATGACTTATCATTATAAACATTTTAATAACTTCTCATTATACATATTTTACCGGTGGTGGGTGGGTGAGGCCTGTGGCTGGACGTCACACTCACCGGGAAAGAATAAGTTCGAACTCGACCATCTCCCCTTCCCATGGTGTGATAATCGGTACGTAGTCATTCTATGGTTTGCCAGGCATTAAGGCTATTTCAATGGCCTCTCAATTCACAAATGTGCCTATGGCAGTACCCACTCGACATGCCCCCGGTTTGATAGAGACTGCTATGGTCTGCAACGGAACTCTTTTATGAGAGGATCCAGACCTTTAGAGTGAAGCAAGAAAGACACAAGGGAGGTGGGTTCCTCCTGAACAGGAATGTTATACTAATCTATGTGTACATGGAGATTGTGTTCCCAGCTGCAACCTGTACGACACAACCAGCAAAAGAATGGATGCATGGCTATACTGACAGCTTAGCCGTAGATGCAACAGGAATATGATAAAGGAAGAATACACATCACCCTGAAGTGTGGAATGACACATTGTCAGTCCACCACCGCAGGAACGCTCTCTATCAACTGCAATGCAGAAGCTGGTGCTATGAAGACTTCCACCAGTACAGCCATGCAGACCAGTGAGAAGGCACACAACCAAGTAATCATCTTCTTTGATGCCCTGCTTATGCCGAAAACACTCTACAATGGCAGAAACGAGGAACTGGATGATCTTGCTGGTATCCTTCACGTACTTCAGCAGGCCAATATAGCGACTTCTATTCGGTAGATTCCATCTCATTGCAACATTCCTGGCAATGAAGAAGCTGAAATAGTTCTAAAAGAAGGAGGAAAATAGGAACAAACACGAAAACAAGTCAAACTTGGGGAAGGAAACAGTACTGAAAAAACCCTGGAAAAAGATGGCTAACACAACATCCACACCACAACCCCAGAGATGCTTGTTACTACCTCTGGCGACCATGGTGAGAATAAACAGAGCCATCACATGTACACCATTGCTACAGTGGACACATTCCTGCATGCCCAAGTCGCACTGCAGACATGATGATCATTTCTCACTTTGCCCATTTTTATCACGTTTTATAATGCAGATTTTTTATCACGTTCATCATCCACATTAGTAGCACTTCTCATTAAGTACATTTTAATCACTTTTTATTGTCTACATTTCTAACCCTTTCATTACGCATATTTGTAAAACTTGCCATTTTTATTTGTTTATTCTTATTTTATTATTCCTCATTAAACACATATTTACCATTTCACCTTATACATATGTATCACTTCTTTATCACTTCTCATTTATCCCCATTTTTTCACATTCATTATGCATATTTTTATCAGGTGTATTCGTGCACATTTTTTATCACTCTCTATTACGCAGATTATTGACATTTTCCAAGACATTTATTTGTGAAACAAGGCCAGGAAAAATTAGCCTAAGAATTATACAATGCATACTGTCACCAAGTGTTCTGAACTGTGAAGAAATGACGGAAGGAGAAAAAAGGAACACAGAAAGAAGAAAAAGGTTAAGCCAAGAGATGAGTTAAGCTTAGAATTCAACATTCAAATCATATGGATTAGGAAACCGTTAAATACCCAAATAGGTACAGAAATCTTACAGTCCGATGAAGAGAACTACAATCACAGAAAAATTGATTACAATTAGGGACAACAACTTCATTATGATGAAGGGATTTAGAGAAACGAATCACAGGAGATGCAACAAACTAAAGTTGTACATACGAAGAAAGCTCATCAGAACAGTTTCCACGATAATACCTATGGATAAGACTAAGACTAATCACATTACGTCGACGAGAAAAAGATTGAAGTGTAACAGCACGATTTGGACCTTAATTAACAAACCGGTTTCTGAAGTGGATAAAAAACATCAAGATGAGATGACGGAGGGCCTGTCTAAATATGGCAAAAGTACCTTATGCAAGGGTGGATGGCAGATTTATAGAGATACAAGATGGGTTCAGACTTATTGTAACCTCTGGTACGATAAAAAACCCGAATCTATTTAGAAAGAGACTTGCCAATACATTGAATATAAGAACTCCAAGTAAGATCTGGAGAAAATGACAAACCAAGCTTTCTTATTGATAAACACTCCTCAAGAGGAAAAACAAACTTACCAGGATTAACATCAGAACAGTACTCCATAAAAATCGGAGGGATAATAAGGCTTAGCTTTCTATTGAGCGACAACAGTTGCATTTTAGCCGCATTTAAAAAAAGCAGCCACTGCCTTTCCCATTCTCTGACACCCTGAAAGTGGGATTCTAAATGTTCAGGAAGTTTGACTGGTTCCTTGTGAGTTGTGTTGTGGTCATTTCCAGAGTACAGGCTCGTGTCATCAGCATAGATGTTGTTGATGTTGTAAAGCAAATACAAGAATGATTATCATCATTATCATCATTGCATTTTGCGCCACGTCTCGAGCCATCTTGCATTTTCATTTGCCTTCTTAAGACCTTCGTTGGACTTCTCTTCGACTAAGTGGACAGAATTGTTGAATGTGGTCGAACGATTAAATCGGATCACCACACCACAAGGTCATTCTGCTGACTGTCTCAGAAAGATAATTGATGTAAAGAAGCTCGAACCAAGAACAGAACATTGTGGAACGCCTGTATTAATGGAATATCCATGGTGTAATTTAATTTAATGTTACACGCATTTTACGATTTGATAGAAAGGGCTGCAGGGTTTCAAAGACCCTTCGAATACCATAACCAGAAAGCTTATGAAGTCAAGTCAGCATGCTATACCTTGTCAAATGCCTTGAAAAAAACACGTGCTATATCTCGTTTTTATCAGACTTATACAACAGCATATAGTTAAATTCCGTTATTAGTCAGTCGAAAGGTCACCGGTGGAGCGAGATCCTTTAAAACGGTACTGAAAACCAACAAAATACCCTAGGTTCTGTAGGAATTTCAACAATGCATTCTCGATAAGCCGTTAAATGACTCTGTTAATGACAGAGAGAAGACTAACAGGTTGATATTTGCGAGGACCAGATGGATTATCTACATTTACCAGTGTCATTTAGAGAAGAATTGATAAAAAAAAAAAAAAAAAAAAATGACCAGCCTTTTCTCTAGAGAACGGAGAAACTCAAACACCAGCAAAAGGTGGAGGAATACCGATTTGCTATAATTCAAAGAAAATTTTCAAATCTACCAGAAATCTGGACTTCTAAGCCTTTGAGTAGAAATTAATTCCCGAACTCACTCATCGTAGAGAGATTTAGAATGAGAAATCACTCGTTCACAAGCATTTCTAGCTTGTCTGAAAGAGACACAAGATTCATCAGTTTCATCACTTGAAAATGAACATAGATATTATTGCGATGAGCAATGACAGAGGAACAGGAGCATTGAACTTTGGCGGAGGATGACATTTAACTTTGAAACCACGACTTGATGCATATATTTCACTACCACCTTGTAGCTGTTCTGTGAATTCGGTTGCAGCATCAGAAGCTGATTTGTTAAAGACTGAATTCCAAGGTATATCACCAAGAAATTGACGAAAACTATCTGTCAGTCTGGCCAGATTGATAAGTCTTACGATGATATTGTTTGTCAACAAGATTTGAAAGTTACTTTAGCCTTAACAGTAACAAGAACATGTTACAAAGGGACGCGAATCTGTGATAAGACTGTGCAATGCTCAGGAACAAAAGTCAAGAGATCTTAAAGAGAAGATTCTGAAGAGGAGATTCTGAATTGGGAAATCATGTTGAAAAATCAACAATTTGAAAAAGTGGCCAAGAACAGTTGTAACTTCTTCAGGTCTGTCAGCCGTGTTAGTCACCAAAGACAAAGATGTTAGCAGTGTGACTCTTGTCCAAGGCCTTATCAGTAGAGTCTGATACTATTTTAACAGCTGAGCAAGAATCAAAAGAGATCGACACAGGAAAAATAAGTAATAAATCAAAACAAAGGTTTAACAAAAGTTTCTTTTTCACTAACACTGTCATTGTCTCACCAAGTGCAGGAATATGAAGAGTCAAAAAAAGGGGGTAATTTTGACAAAAAAATTCAACTATGATCCCTGACGTTATTGGAAGTTGAGAGAGGATAGCAATTATAATTATTTTCTGAAGAACACAAATGTTTCTTTGAAGGATTTCCCTTCGATTAAATGTTCATCATCATCAAACCAATATGCATTGCAAATGTTCTTCATAGACTTTATCAGTCTAATCTTTCTGTTGTAGATTCAATGCATTTAGAGTTAACTTCTGAGCTATCATCCATACGGTCCGAATCTTAGCATCTTCGCTTATCCGTGTCTTATTTTCAATTTTCATGTAAACCTTTTTAATGTTGTCCTTGTCCTTACAAAAGCAGCTTATCCATCCAAGCAAGCGTCGTGCTTGCAAGTCCTTCTGTCTTTGAACGACTTATTAACAGCACATTGATGGAATTCTTGCAGACCAGGTCTCAGTCGATGTTCAGTACGGGTTTTCTGACCCTTGCTTCACTGGTTGGTTGGTTTTTACGGTAATCACGTATCTTTAGGTTTATTGATTAATTTCATAAAGGAAGTGCAAAAGCTCCAAATATTTTTAAAGGTATTTGACACCGCATAGCATGCTGCTAGCTTTCTAGTTTCACACTTGACATAGCATTGTCATTCAGTCCTTCTCTCAGATAACGAACTGCTCGTCACTCTGGTTGAAATTTATCTTATAAGTATTCAACCAATGCTGGTGTTATCTAAAGTTCCATCCACAGTTGAAATTTCTTCCTTCTTTTTTGAATCTCTTAGAAGCTTGCTTCAGTTCATCAAAAACTATGCTGATAACAGTGCCTTTTACTCTGGCATTTGTTTTTAGGCAAAACAGCAAAGACAATTCAATGTTTAGAGCCTCTCATATTTTATCCGTGAGAAATTCTTTTGGTTGCTTCTTCGGATCGCGCTTACACCCGAGGCAATTTGGTATCTGTATGAAGGTATCACCTGTCCTTAAATGGAGTTATGTTGTCATATCTTGATAGGTGATCCCTTATATCATCTTGATCGAGTCCAAAATCCTGTTGTAACTTGGGTTGTAACCTCAAGTCTTGCTGCTAATTCTCAACCATCGACGAAATGTGGCTTGTCCAGGTATTTTTTACATTAATAATCGTGGAGCCGTGGCTTAATGGTTAGTGCAACTGCATAGTAACCAAGAGTTCCGGGTTCGATTCCCCGAGATGTCGAGGAGAACTTAGAACTTTACAAAGAAAAAAGCCATTGGTTGGCGTCAGGAAGGGCATCCGGCCAAGAAATTCCTCACTGCCAAATCAAAGACCCTCTGAAGGGCACCGTCTGAGCTCCAATTGCTGGGGAAAATGACGTTAAAACTTAAAAAAAATCATGGAAGGTGTTCTAATGACCTTTTCGCCTTAGTACCAGCTCAGTCTGTTGGATCTTGCATGTCTTTCGATCGTTTCATTCTCTTCCAGTTGTTGCAGGTAATTAAAGTCTATGACTGTTGCTTTTACCCACAAACAGTGAGGAACTTCGAACTTCGAACTTAACTCTTGGCTAATTTTTTTTCTTTATAGTTCAATAAACTTGGTGGTAATATTCCTTGTTTAGTTCTAAATCATAAAAATATTAATTTAAAGACACTACACCAAATATCTCGTTTTCGTCTGCTTTTTCTTCCTATTTACACTGTTACAAAAGAAAAACAGAAATATTTGCCATTGTGTGTAACTTTATCTTAAGAATGTAAAATTGCCTCAAAATGAGGATTGGGCTGGTGGTGGGTCCCACATTCATTCACTTATTGGTTGAGCATAATTAATGATTATTGCTATGACAGCTGCTCTCGACTGCATCCCTTCCTTATTTACGGCTATTTAAAAAATCTCATATATTGCTCTAATATGCGGACGTAGACGAGCGCTGGTCAACCACGCTTTTCTGTTGCCATTTACACGAGTCTAAAAAGTTTAGCAAATTATAAGAAGAGAATTCTTTGGTATGGGAATGACACCTTGGTTCTATATAAATTGTCACCAAGCAATCTCGTCGGTATGGCGTCGTCGACTGGTGGAGAAAGCAGTGCAACAGATAAATTTGTCCAAAGAAGCAGATTCACTTATTCACTTGAGCAAAATTGATAGAATTACAAAAAAATCTCATTTTACAAAAAGGAATAAAAATATAAAACTGAAGTAATTTACTATTGATTTCAAAGCAATTGAATATCAATTTCTTCAGATGTCAAATAAATCAGCTAAACACTTCTTTAAAATTAAAATTCACTTTCAATATAACATCATCATCTGCCTTTTTGTCTTGGGGCATTTGATTACTTCCAGCTCCGTAATGTTTATCAGTTTTGTCGCATTGACAATGACCACGCAAAGAGATTGCCTTGTTGATGATATTAAAAAGGCAATTTCCTTTAACAAAATCGTTGTCTACAAGATTTACAAGGTAGTATTCGTTATAGAACTCTTCGATGATCGCTCGTGATTTCGATGTTTCAGGATAGAGTTTACCCCATTGTTGAATCCAGAGATCGAAAGCCTCATCCTGGTGAAAAAAACAAAAAGTAAAGTGTACGTCGCTGCTCTTAAGGAATTAAAGGTCAACAACTTAATATCTTGGTTTACATTCGGGTCTACCCATTTAATGGCGTACGTGACAAAATGACCTTCCTCTGCCTGTATACTTTACTTCGTATCAGACCTTAAGGGAGAGTATTCCTTTAAATGGGTCAATTATTTAAAGTTACATTTTAGTTATGTATCTTTCCTAAATACCACGTAACATGTAACGAGAAAACAACTGGAAATGCGATCAAACTTCCCTAATAAATTGTGAAACCCCTCCAATTCCTTCTTTATTAAATTTGGCAATTTCTCAAAAAGAATCTAAGCTTTAAAGTACTAATCCTTAATTATACACAAAAAACATATTGACGTTTAAGTCGCTTTTGGCGAAGCCCAATTATTCAAAGATAAAAAAAACCAGGTGGCGTTCTCTGTGCAAACAAGTACTTGAATATTTAAAAGAAGAAAAGATGGTACCAAATAAACTGGGGCACAATGTCTAATATACTTATGCTAAATTAATCAAGTTGGGTGTCTGGTTAAAATGCAGAATGCCCCAATCACGACTATATGGTTTTACGTCTAATACATAAATACTAAAGTTTAAAACTGGCAGCATTCTGCAAATTTTCTCTTCAATTATTATTTGCATAACTGTCTAGTATCTGAATACATTAATGACCCGGTGGTTTCAGACATGGTAGTAGGGAAAAACTATCAAACAAAAAAATACATTATTGTAATAAATAAGTGTGAAGCAAAAATACAACAACAGGTACCAATTAAGTGGCTTTCATCCTTCTCAAATTTGCCTTGTAATAAAATAAAGGTAACGTTATTAAATAAATAAAAATAAAAGGTTCTTCGTTTATGTTAAAATTGGCCAGGTTACTATCCGTGCATATTATTAGTCGTATGATTACTCCAAAACTTACGAAGAAATTACTCCACATTAAAAAAACCCTCACCAAATAAGATACGACGTCATTAAATATTTCATCTCTATCCCAAACCAACTCCAGAGTAAACAACATACTGTCGCTCTTTCTTACTCACCCATACCACCGACGGGGTAATCCAAGAAAAAAAAGGAAACCCTTGAACCATAATGAAGTGATTTATTTACCTTCCAAGATTGAAATGCAACCGGATCCACAATAGTTGGTTGTATGATAGGCTTTCCTGTAAAAACACCCCACGTTACTGCATTTGATGAAGTGTCGGCATTGGTATAATCTGCAGATCCCTTAATGAAGAAACGTACAAATTATGAGAAATACATTATATTTAACATGTAATAATCAAAAGACCCCGACGGCATTTGGGCCTTATTGTTCTGACATATCGTCTCACCGTAAAAGTTGTTTATGATACAAAGGGAAACTCGAAAACTTGGTTGGCAATGGCTAAGAAACGAATTAATATTGGCCTTTTGCTTTAGATTTTCATGGGGCCTTAAATTCCTTGATAACAAATGTGTTGTCAAAAAACTAAACCTCAAAACCTTTCCCCATATCTACCAAAAAAAAAACCAGTAAAAGTTTTAATTTTCAAAAACAGAAGCTCTGTAGAAATACAAAAACCGTACCGATTGGTTTACGATATGATAATTGACGATTGGGTATCCAGGTAAAATCTTCAAAAGATTCATAGCATCTTCATAGGAGGCAAAAAATTCGAGGTAGGCCTAGAAAGAGAAAAAGAGGAACAATTAGAAATTACATGCCTGATCTCTGGGCAATATTCAGATAGATGCGATTCAGTGTCACATTCATATTTGTTGGTCTGCTCTCTCAACGTAGTATTAGCATAATGCTTTATGTAAAAAGCAGTTTAAGTTTGCTGTTTTTATCCTACTCTAATAAAGACCGGAGAATGTCAAAGCCTAGTTGGATACTCTCTTTCAAAAGTTGTGAGAAATAAAATTGTTTCCTTTCTTACACGTTCTAAATTTATTTATTTATTTACTAATATTTATACAGGATAAAACATATCAACAATATAAAATGCTGTTTTCCATATGTGTCCTGTGTGATTGATTTTGGGAAAGAGATGGTTCGAAGACATAATAAAAATTACACTGATCACACTGCTTGTCTAAGAAGTCAGAAAAAATCCCTTTTGACGTGCAAGAAAATAATACCAAGATCTCGTCTGCTCGGTTGTATTCCAATCGGTTTCACTGTTTCCTTAGTACCACAAGTTTGGAACTTCTTTCTATTGCTTATAACAAGGGTCTAAGGACAAAAAAATAAGACAGGAAAGTTAAGGTAATTCCATGCAAAAGATACCTGTTACTAGGAACCTGAAAGCGATTAAGATTATAGTCACCAGGAAGCAAGAAGGAAATCGAAAGGAATAGTAGTGAAAGGTAATAAATCCAAGGCGTAAGTAGAAGCCCTGCATTTAGGAACCTCGAGATGTGTAAAGATTGCTTCAATCATTGAAGGACGCGGAAAGCGATTGACAGTTGTTATTAAAAATAAAAAAAGGAAATTCCTGGCTGAATCGACTATTAAAAGTTGAAGCAGCCCGGACGTCCAACAATGTAAAAGGGTTTGATGTGTTTAAGAGTTCAGAGAGCTTAGGGGCTTACCTGTTGAAAACTCGACATTAGATTCGGACCAGAACATTCAGAACGACAAGAGCACCTGGCAAGACGCGGCACCATATATTTTATATATGGTCGGGTTAAGAGAAGCCTTGTTAAATCTGATATACCTTGACTACTCTTACGCAATTATTATAACACAAAACAGGAACCCGAACAATAGTATATATCTATAATATCTCACCTTTTGAAAAACAAAGCCACCAGGACTACCCCATCCAAACGTTTTGTCGGTTGAGCCAACACAGTTTACATTTGGCTGACTATTTATTGTTAAAACCCCATTCTGATTAAGCTTTATTAATTGCTCTCGAATTAATGTTGTTTCTGGAGAGAGATCTTCCTCTGTCCAAGGTATGGTAGTGACCTAAAGTTTTAGTAAGAAAAACACTATTACTCTTTAAAAGCAGAACATTAAAAAAATACAATAACATAACAAACACTAATTTTAAGGATTGCTTTTGGATGGAAAGAAAGTTATGCGCAGACATTTCTGTAGGGTGTTAAAGAAACGAGTATTTAACAAACCAGTATTTGGCATTAAAGTTCTTACACACCTTGCGAAGTCTCACAAAAAAATCACGTAAATAATTTGCGTGATTTGAGGTGAAGCGAAGAGTTCAGCCAATTCAGATAAAAAAAATAACCTTGAAAAATCGTCAAGAAAACAGATATATGAGAAAGCTATTTTAAAAGAGAAGAGCAATTCATATTTCCCAAATAAAATAAAACACAATCATGCAAATCATCCTTTCAAACAAAAATGATTTCGTCAAGAAAACATCATGGTAGCTCCATTACAAAAGCACAAGAAAACCATAAGCTTGGTGCAACTCGTATTTTCTAGTTGATTTGGAAGAATGAAGGTCTTTGGTCTTTCCTTACGGGTGGTATCAATTAGGTAGCGAATGATTCTTCCGGAGCAATTCCACACCTTTGTCATCCAGTCCATTTACTCTTCATCATTTTTCACGACAGCCACCTTTCACAGTACTGGTGTTCTGTGCCACATGCCTAAAATAGTGTTCTGTGACAAAAAGGCAGCGTACAGGAAAAGAAGCCGACTATATGTAACAGAAAATGTAGAAAAAAATTCAAGTGCTTACCTTGACTCCTTGCCTATTGGATTCCCGTGTCAAAAGGGCAACAAACACATCATGAACATCTTCTTTTGATTCCAAGGTCTCTCCCCACATTCGTTTCAATTCATGCAGCCTATCACCATTCTTCTGAAAGAACAAACTATACTCTTTATATTCACCAAATGATGCACTAGTGCTGTCACCCCAACGCCCATTTGGAAATTCCTCCCATTTTGAAGTTCTGTACATGTAACTCTCTGGTCGATTCGACCAAAAAATTGGTCGCACATCTTCAAAATTCCTTCGATCCTCGTCATCTGCTTGTTGCCATGGTAATGCTCTTTTCGGAAGTGTCTCTTCTTTCCACAGCCCAATGGTTTTCAGTACCTGTATTGTGGCTGTCTCTCTGTTTAAAGTAAAAAAGTGAAGGCCATGCACCAATGCCGATTCTAGAAGTAATTTGCAGAGTTCAACTGTCAAGTAAATACCATATTTAAGAACGGATTCGTCATTATTCTTTATTGGATTAATAATATTCATAATCCTTTCAGGAATTTTGATCATTGAAAACTTGGCAAGTTGTCGAATACTTCCATAACTCTGCAGGTAAAAAAAAGAGAACATTGCTTAATCGATAGTGTAAAAATTTTTAAAACCGTTTTCCTCAATTTTAATTTCTGTAAAGCTTTGATAGTCAATCCCAAAAATAATGTTAAAATATGGTAAAAAATATTAGATCTTTCGTCTTTCTTGTATAATTAATGAAAATTATGCCTTGTACTACACTTGAAGTACTCGAGGTACGAAAGAAACAACAACAAAGACGCTGAAAACGATTAAATGTCAGGTGTTTTGTTTCTAGACCTTAGCAAAGCGTTTGATACCACCAGTCATGACATCATCTTGAAAAAACTTCGAGACAACGGAGTTACTCCGAAAGAAATGAATTGGTTTTCTGACTATCTTCTCAGTCGAGCACAAAAAGTTAAAATTGGAAATTAATCATCGACACCATTTAAGGTTACAAATGGTATACCAAAGGGCTCGATACTGGGTCTCCTGTTGGTGTTATCGAAGACTACCAGTATGCAGTTTGCAGACGACACGGTCATTTGTTGCCCACAGTAACATAAATACAATAGATGGAATATTGAACGACGAGTTTGAACATCTGCAAAACTATTTCCGTAATAATGAGCTGGTTTTAAATTTGAAGCATGGTAAAACGAAGAGCAGGCTTTCCGGAACTACAAAACGTTTAGCGCAACACCCGAGAGACTCCATTACATTAAAAATCAATAGGCCAACATCTCACGCATAGCCGGGGAATCGGCTTGATTCAAAGCTCAGCCCACAAGACAACTTCGAAAAACGCTACAAGAAAGCAATTGGGAGACTGATCTTACTAGCTAAGCAGCTTTCAAAATTTAAGAAATGGTGATTATACCCATTGTTATGTACAGCACAATGATCAGCCTAAAATTTACAAATACTCAGTAGAAAAAGCTGAGATTATTGAACAACAGAGCCGAAAGAAACATTGGAAGAGGCGTTAAAATAAGATCAATTGAGAGTAGAATGAAAATAAAAGCTGGTACCTTCGCAAAACAATGGCTAGATGCAAACACCTGCAAAAACTATTTTCAAATAAATGCTCATACTAAAAGAACTAAAAACAGTAGAAAATTAGTCAAACTCCAGCCTGCGAATTTGTTAAAAAAAGCTTCAACTTTTAAGCTGCCATTACTTACGAGCAACTTTTAGATGTCAGAGACCGTCCAAACATGATAGGTTTTAAGAAAAGGCTCGGTGCACATTTTTGCAAGTGAATAAGCTTAATTGTGGAGGTGTCAATTGACACTTGCTGGAATACAATCATGTCTGTGTCTCATTTCATTATGAATACTTTTTACTTAAAACAGATTTGATTATCTTACATACTAATCATTTTTACTGTATTTCAATTTTTTCGTATTTCTTTCTTTATTTTATTTTTCACAGGTCACACAATTATAAAAGTAATTTATTTTACTCAAGTGTACATATCCTATATATATGTATAACCCAGCCATCACTCAATTGGGGCGATGCCGGTCCCAAGCCCGGAAAAATGGGGAGGGTTACGGCAGGAAGGGCATCCGGCGGAAAACTTTGCCCCAACAAAACATGGCTGACAATTTACAGAATTCAGATGATGCTAGGTCGTCCCCCAGAAGCGACGCGCGAGGACATTGCCGTTAATTTTTTGGAAAAAGGACTACGGCTGGAACAAGTGAAAGATATCAGGAGGAGAAGGGAAGCTGAGATCAGGCAACGGACACTTAGACTGGCAACACTCAACTTAGACACCATGACTGGAAAATCCCAGGAACTCGCCAGTTTCATGAAGAGACGTAAAGTCAACATCTTGTGTGTCCAAGAGACATTGTGGAAAGGTGCAAAAGCAAGGGAGATCTGCAATGGATTCCAACTCTATTATTTTGGGCTAAGCTCAGGGAATGGAGTGGGTATCATACTGGATCCGAATCTGAAGAAAGGAGTGCTAGAAGTGAAAAGGAGGTCAGACAGGGTCATGACAGTCAAAGTAGACATAGATGGTAGAATGGTTAACATCATGAGTGTATACGCCCCGCAAGTAGGGTGCGAAGCAGAGGAGAAGACTACCACGAGAGGAAACACTCTAGATTGGTGGAGATCTGAACGGGCATGTGGGATGCGACAATCTGGGAATAGAAGAAGTACTTGGCAAGTTTGATTATGTTCGCAAAAACAGGGAAGGAGAAGCGATCATCGAGTTCGCACAGGCCTATGACCTGGGGATACTCAACAGTTACTTCAAGAAACCAGTTAAACATTTGCTAACCTACAGAAGTGGAGGACGGGAAACGCAGATTGATTATATCCTGAGCAGAACCAGAGATCGGAAGTCTGTGAGTGACTGCAAAGTGATTCCAGGAGAAAGCGTTGCAACTCAACACCTTATATGAAAGCTCACTCTGGAAGTGCAACCAAAAAGACCACCTATAGCTCCAAAGAAAATAAAATGGTAGAAGTTGAAGGAAAACGACACTAGAGAGCAATTTGTTTCTCAGTTAACAGACAAGCTCAGGTGGTGAAAAGAGAATGGTAGCGACACATGGGAAAATGTCGCCATGGAGATAAGGGCCTTAGGAAGAGAGATGCTAGGTGAAACATCTGGAGGTGGTAAGCCACAGAAGGAACTGTGGTGGTGGAGTGAGAAAGTGCAGGAAGCGATAAGAGCAAAGAAGGCAGCAAAGAAGAGACTGGATAATGAAGGGGGTGAGGAGGAATTGTCAAGATACAGAAAAACAAAGAGAGAAGCTAAGAGAGCAGTGGCTGAAGCAAAAGCAGAGCCGTACGAAAATCTGTATTATGAACTAGACACTGAAGAAAGGGAGATCACCGAACAGAAAGTGAAAACTGCATTGAAAACTGGTTGATTGAGGACCATAAAATCTGTTTTTATGCTATAGAAACAGACTCTAACTTGCTGCAACTGTTACAAAAAGTAACCTAATAGCTTAAATCAATTTATAGCATAATTACAGTAGTACTTTGCACCCTACCTTCATATGTCTACATATTCCATGTCATTGATANGCAAAGCCGTACGAAAATCTGTATTATGAACTAGACACTGAAGAAAGGGAGAAGAAGGCTTTGCGCATTGCCAAACAGAAGGATAAGAACTCCAAAGATATCTACCAAGTCAAGTTAATCAAGGACGCAGAGGGGCAGGTTGTTGCTGAGAAAGAAAAGATTGTCCAGAGGTGGAGAGAGTACTTTCAGAAACTGATGAACGAGGAGAATCCCAAAGTCGCGAGATCAGCGGAACTCTACCCAGGAGGAAACGAGCTGGAAGTGATCACCGAACAGAAAGTGAAAACTGCATTGAAAACTGGTTGATTGAGGACCATAAAATCTGTTTTTATGCTATAGAAACAGACTCTAACTTGCTGCAACTGTTACAAAAAGTAACCTAATAGCTTAAATCAATTTATAGCATAATTACAGTAGTACTTTGCACCCTACCTTCATATGTCTACATATTCCATGTCATTGATAATAAGCTCTTGCAAATACATTTCAAACTCTCAGTGTTTTTATTATAATTGATCTATTTCACCCATTTGTTGGACATATTCATTTACGTGTTTTCCGGTCTCCACATTTAAAGAACATTCTCTCGCTGAAAAGTTTTCTCTTTAAACAAACAAATTACATTTTATTTTTCAGTAAAACAAATGGTAAAATAATGCAACGAATGAATACATAGGTAGAAGAACCATGCTTCATCTCAAATTGGATCATTTTAACGATGTTTCTAACTGTGTTCTTTTAATAATCATTTCCCTGTGCCCTTTTTTAACAACTAATAATGCAATGATTTCAATAAGATACAATCACGATATGTGACATGAATTGACATAAGAAATACCAAAAGCAAACGAAATTCATTTGAAATAATAAAGGCTCATTCCATCTTTGATTAATGTTGAAGTACTGTTGCAAATATCCTCTCCTGTGCAAAAATATTGGAGGTTTACTGCAGAGTGGAAGAAAACAGAAGCAAAACGTTCCAGATCTCTTTTTGAGTAAAAACATTGGCACCAAGAACACCAAATTGTTTGTATGATTTGCATAAAAGCAACACTGGTATGACAAGGGTGGGTTTAAATTAAACACATTAATTCCCTACCCAAAATATCATTCCTTGTGCTTTGATACTAAAAAAAATGGGTTAACAATTTTCGTAAGAGATGGATTTTGAGAAATTTATTGAAATAAGTAACAATTTGAGTGGCTGATTGGCTTGGGAGAACAAGGTCTGTATAGTAACACAAAGGTGTTGCAGTAAACAGTAGAAGTAATTCTCCAAAGTTATTGAGGACAGATATGAATACCTGATATTGACATATTTGGGCACATTCACCTAAAATTCAGGAATAACCAAGCAGTACAGAAACTATTTACCACGTGGATTGTGTAGTCTGGAGCCACATTATCATTATGGAACCATATGTTAAAAATGATTACAAAAATCTGAAAAATTAGTCATTAACATGTAATTTTTTACACACAAATGGTGTATGACCCTGTTGACAACCAACCACTTATTCAACTTCAGTAGCTATCATTCTGTCACAATATAATTTAAAGGCTAATATGTAATTTACCTGTATAGGAAATATCCCAGGTATTATTGGTGCAGAAATGCCCATTTTTTGGCATACACTTATGTAATCAATTACTTTGTCTGCTTCAAATACCATTTGTGTGATAATAAAATTAGCCCCAGCGTCTACTTGATCCTTTAAATGTGTAAGACTTTCTTCATGGCTCACATCTTTATTATCTAACATATCTGGGTAACCTAAAGTCATAAAAAACAAGCAAGCAAAATGAGCTATAATAACATACTTTCTGAAAATTCCTTAAAACAAAAGTAAATAAATAAAGCTTTATGCAGGATCTCATTTGATATTATTAACCTGATACCAAAAAAACTCAAACCACAAAGAATAAAAGAGATTCAACAGAAATGGGTGGTGATGGGAAAGCATTATAACTTAAAACTTGATGCAGTAACTTTTCTTGCTCTATTTGCCTGTTGAAGCAATGAAGGACCATACAAAAAATATTTCTGTATAAAAAATTGTATGCAAATGGATACAAAGTCTCTGACTGACAGGAGCAATGGAAAAATAATGGTAATATAAAAAACAACAAACCTCCAATGCATATAGTAAAATAGCTTCCAAACTGTTCTCTAATAAATTTAACAACATCAACAGAATATCTGAATGCAGAGTATGATGATCTGATTTCATCTCTTTTCCTTGTTGCTAAAATGAAAGAAAAATATTTCAAATACTTCAGATGTTAAAAGCCAAGCATAACAATACACAACTTAGCAGACTTGACAGGCGGATGTTTATGGTGCAGATAAATCACAATACCAATCAAGCTTTATTACTTATAAGGCATTTGAAAGGGAACAAGAGTCAAGTGGTCAACCATTAATACATTCTTGGTTTGTAAGTCCCTATATTTGTTGCAGTTTGTCCTGTTGCTCTGCTGGAGCACATGGGCAATGTTTTATGGGATTATTGTTATTGCAACTATTAATTAAACATTAAGATAACAAATAAGCAAACTTCATAAAGCTTGGTGGCAGTTGCAACCATTGAAATTGATATTTCATCTTCACTTTACCTCACTAGTCAACAGAGTGATAAACCTCTGGCAGTAACTTTAAAAACATGTGCACTTAAATGCCTTCAACATTTATTCTCCTGTATGCAGTATATAAGAATATCAAGCCAGCTGACTCCTGTGCATCCTAGTTGATATAAGGGGTTGTAAAGGGTCCTTGATAATGGAACTATTTCCCTAAAAAATGTTGTTTACATGATCACCTCCAAGCAAACCAAAAAATATAGTCAGCTGTATAGTTTTATAAAGTTGCATTTTTAGAAAGGAGTGGGTGATTTTTTTACCTGTCCAGTTACAAGTTGGTGGTTTTACAGCAAACTTGTCTGTTGGCTTTAAACAAGCATTCACTTGTAATTTATTCAGGAGCTATTATGCTGGGCAATGATGCAGGTGTTTGTATTTTTATAAGAAACATTGATGGATGGTATAGATATTGACCAACAAATGCTAAAACCTCTTGCATACCACTAAAAATATTTGATACCCTTTTTCCTTAATATTAATATGCTAAAAAACAAGTATACTCTGGGTGGTGAATGTTACAACCAATGAAAATACTTTTAATTGTTTTAAAACTATAAAACAGAAATAGAATTTTCATTCTGTAAGTATGTACATTATTTACATTACTGTTGATCACCAAGTTTTATCCATACCCTAACTTTTAAATATGTCATATACATCCAAAAGTTGGTTTTGATCTAGACTATATACTGCTTTTCTGTAATGGCACTCACACTTTCTACCTCTTCTATTGTGAAATACCCAGCAAAGGTATCTTGTATCATGCCTTTGAGCTTCTATTACACTTTCAGTTTTTATATTTTAAAGCAAAATTAGGTAAGTACACTGTCAAAATACACTTGATTACCAACTATTTGTTGTATTTAAAATATTAGACAGGGTCAAAAAATTACCTTGTCTTATTGCCAGAACATTGCTTAATCCAAGGGACTTTGCCTTGCAGAGGATTTCATATACTTCATCTTCATTTAAGTCTGTGCAATCTAACTGTAACATGGAATCTACACCAAGCAATTCTTGTGTTGTACTTGCAAGGGTAAGGTAGCTATTCTCTTTTTCAAGACTAACATCTTTCCTGCTTAAATTACATGTGACATCACAAAACAAAGGTGAACCTTGAGACAGTCTGTCACATTTCTTTAAAAGATTACATGTTCCATTCACAGTTCTTGGCGGAAAGAATTCAAGTGAAAAGAATTTGTCTGCACTTGAAACTCGTCTGTTGATTTTATCTATCAAGGCAACAGATCCTTTTATATCTGGGTCAAATGGTGCATATGAAGGTGGGAGGTCTGTACAGGATGCCATTATATCTAGCTGGCAGCAAAACACTTCAAGTTATGTCACAAAACTGCTTCTGTTTTAAAACAATATGCATTGTGCAACCTTCAGTAGGGAAAGACAAATACCAGAGTTAAAAAAGGAAACACCAAAAACATTTATTCATTTAATATATATATATACAATATATACTATATAATATATATATAATATATAGAATAATGGCAAGGTTAAAAATGTACTAAAAAGTAATACCATGATAGTAATAATAATAATAAACATAAAATAATAATAAAAGAAAGTGCTTTTTAGTATATAATTATGCTTGTTGACAAAGGGCAAATGCAATGTGGTTCAAGAAGATTTTTAATTGAAACTATTTGTATAGCCAAACTCAAAATACTTGTTAACTGTCTTAAAGGACAAAGTGGGAAGTAAACCAGGAAAGAAATTCTCTTCCATGTGACATATTAGTATTTTACTAACTGCAAATAATTTTTTCTTTCATTGAACTTCTACCAACTCAAGCCATTTAGTGTACATTACATGTTGCTTTCTTTAATGTTCTCTAATATATTTTGCTTCATGTCAGGATATTCTGATTATCTTGACATTCTTTGATATGATTGTTTATTTTAATATCTCAAATTTCAACAACCTTAAAAAATGTGCATGGCACATTTTTTAAGGCTTTGGGTGTGTAAATAAACAAGACTAGGTATGTTAAAAGGGTCTTGACTTTAACAGAACCAATAACAAATGTTCATAACTTTGTTTTAAACCTTTAAAGTGTTGATGTTTCTAGAATTATGAAAATAAAAACAGTAACTAACTTCACAGTAGGTGTTGTGCAACCTTAGATCCAAATATACATGACTTATTCTTGTCATTTGTTGATCAAAACATTGACCATTGTGTAGTCATATTTAAATTCTGCTGGGGGCTAACAATAACATGTGTCTATATAAGTAATTTTACCAAATGTTCTTAAAAATCAAGGTGTTCCAAATAATAAATGATTTTTGTCCTTCTTGTTCAGTTTACAAACTTTCTGCTAGAAGAATAAGATCAAAACACAAAGCTGTCTCTATCTATCAAAGACAGGGGAAAACCAGGTAATTAACTGTATTTTCAGGCCTTATATGGAATGTAACTTACAAACAGAGGACTGGATTCTTCATAGTTTTCTCCTCTGAATCACATTTTTCTTTCAAAGACATAATTGTTACCCTTTTCTCAGCTCTAGTCTTCTTATTGGTTCCATATAAGTTAATATTGTACACCTCAAATTTATTTCATTCTACTCTACATGTGGAGTGATAAAAGTGTGAAATTCTGAAGCATAGCATTTCAGAAGGTAACAAAATAAGACAATGACTCAATAAATACACTTATGGATGGCACACGAGTGTAAACGATTTGACAAAGAAGCTTTTGATGTTTTTCTGTGTTATTCAAAAAGCAATACAAACAGAATATCTAAGAAGACGAATATCTTGTATCCAGTTGAGGGCCACATTGGAAGTAAGCATACTTATTACTGCTTTATGAGCTATGCTCGGTCAAGATGATAATTGAATATTTATATTTCTGCATGCATTTATTATTTTTAACAAATAAATTCCATTCAATTCAGAAGCAAAAACAAATGAAATGAACGTAACCACAGCCAGCATGTACACAACTGTCACACTCAGGTTTTCTGTGTGTTGCACTCTAATACTATATATATATATATATATATATATATATATACCCAAATACATTGTAATAATCACACAGGCCCCATTCTAAAATAGGTGTTATATTTGCACAAACCGGTTCTCGTATGCTCCTGTTAGATTTAATATTTGATTTTTCCGGATCCATCATGAAAATACCTGATTCTATTTAAATCTTGTCTTTAAATACATACGAACACAACATTTAACAAAACGAGTGATCAACTCAGTAAAAATGAAATTTCTCTATTAAAAAACCCACCTAAATCTTAATTTACATCTGAAGAAACTCGCCAGTAAAATATCATTTTTTGCGAGTGAAAACTTTACAAGCCTATCAAATAAGTTGTTGATGAAACAAAACTGATTGTTATTCCTTGAAGCATCTCCTACAACAACTGTATGACAATACAATTTATATTCATTTAGCTGCAATCAACTATTTCTTANTGCAACCTTAGATCCAAATATACATGACTTATTCTTGTCATTTGTTGATCAAAACATTGACCATTGTGTAGTCATATTTAAATTCTGCTGGGGGCTAACAATAACATGTGTCTATATAAGTAATTTTACCAAATGTTCTTAAAAATCAAGGTGTTCCAAATAATAAATGATTTTTGTCCTTCTTGTTCAGTTTACAAACTTTCTGCTAGAAGAATAAGATCAAAACACAAAGCTGTCTCTATCTATCAAAGACAGGGGAAAACCAGGTAATTAACTGTATTTTCAGGCCTTATATGGAATGTAACTTACAAACAGAGGACTGGATTCTTCATAGTTTTCTCCTCTGAATCACATTTTTCTTTCAAAGACATAATTGTTACCCTTTTCTCAGCTCTAGTCTTCTTATTGGTTCCATATAAGTTAATATTGTACACCTCAAATTTATTTCATTCTACTCTACATGTGGAGTGATAAAAGTGTGAAATTCTGAAGCATAGCATTTCAGAAGGTAACAAAATAAGACAATGACTCAATAAATACACTTATGGATGGCACACGAGTGTAAACGATTTGACAAAGAAGCTTTTGATGTTTTTCTGTGTTATTCAAAAAGCAATACAAACAGAATATCTAAGAAGACGAATATCTTGTATCCAGTTGAGGGCTACATTGGAAGTAAGCATACTTATTACTGCTTTATGAGCTATGCTCGGTCAAGATGATAATTGAATATTTATATTTCTGCATGCATTTATTATTTTTAACCAATAAATTCCATTCAATTCAGAAGCAAAAACAAATGAAATGAACGTAACCACAGCCAGCATGTACACAACTGTCACACTCAGGTTTTGAAATGAAAAAATGGGTCAAATATGAATAGATAAAGGTTTTCTGTGTGTTGCACTCTAATACTATATATATACCCAAATACATTGTAATAATCACACAGGCCCCATTCTAAAATAGGTGTTATATTTGCACAAACCGGTTCTCGTATGCTCCTGTTAGATTTAATATTTGATTTTTCCGGATCCATCATGAAAATACCTGATTCTATTTAAATCTTGTCTTTAAATACATACGAACACAACATTTAACAAAACGAGTGATCAACTCAGTAAAAATGAAATTTCTCTATTAAAAAACCCACCTAAATCTTAATTTACATCTGAAGAAACTCGCCAGTAAAATATCATTTTTTGCGAGTGAAAACTTTACAAGCCTATCAAATAAGTTGTTGATGAAACAAAACTGATTGTTATTCCTTGAAGCATCTCCTACAACAACTGTATGACAATACAATTTATATTCATTTAGCTGCAATCAACTATTTCTTACAATCTATTTCGGTTCTATTAGACTGGTCACTATTTAATTGGATCTTTCTTTATAACAAAAACCCTCATTTAATGGCGCCAGTTAACTTGAGTGTTATGGCGGGCTTACAAGCACACACACACACACACACACCACACACCGTGCCAATACACACAATTCAAATAAACTACTCTAACGTAAAAACAACCAAAATACCTTCACAAGAAAAGAAAGTTCCGTCTTCTTACAACACCATGTTTAACGTTGAACCAAAATGAAATAAATGTTAAGTACGCGCCTGACTCACCCTCAAGTTGAGTTCATTGTTGGGCCCGTGATAAGAGCATCTGAATAAAATGTCCCCCTGTGAGGCTAATAAAACCATCCAATATTTCAATTTCTTTTCCACTTCATTCATTATATACTGTCATTCACATAAAGTCACATTCCTATTTCAATGAATCTCACAAATGCCACATATCACACCACAATTTCGTCATTTAATGTTTACCATCTGATGTTGGCTGGCTCCCTGTTTTAAGAGTTGCATTCATTGGAATACAAAGCCACATCGCTATTTGCATTGAGTAGCATCCCCAAATGGGCGCCTTAATGACCCTAATTAAATTAAGGGCCCCTACGACTACTCCCTTCAAACCCAAAACTGATCCTTGATCTAAATCTTTTTCTCCCTATTCATTCCTGCTAAACCCAACCATTTTTGCTCACGCCTTCTAACTGCTATTTTCTCTCCCTAGTATTCACAGAGGTAAAAACTTCATCGTTGGGATCGTTCACATATCACGTCATCAACTTTCGGCCTACTTCATACTTCCCCCTCTCATCATTTGGTGACCCCCCCCTTACCAAAATTACATCATCCTCTACTTAGCCCTCTAATCAGTTTTACAGTAATTGGTGAACCCTTCAAAAAAATACCGCATGATCCACCCCTTGGGCTATTCCAATTTATAAATTACAATTGAACAACAACAAAAAAGACAAGAAAATAACAGTAACTGTGAAGAATCTTAGTGAATATTGAATTTTATATTCAGTTTTGCCATGATATCTATGAAAGCGATTACCAAAATGAGCTAAAGAATACAAAATAAGCTATTTATTATTTTTTCATTTGCTTATGTCATCATACCTGTTGACCCCTCCCACGTAATCACGCATAATCAATTTTGATGACCCTACCCCCCATCCCCCTCCTTGATCAAGTAAGATGGGAACAATCCCTTATTCCTCAAGGAAAACCCGCCCATTTTGAAGACACTTTGGACATTTTTTGCGGCCGGAAGTGGGCAGAAGTACACAAAAGTAACATTACCCATTAAGATTTTTCAAGGGTTTTTCCTTTGTGCTTAGGATTGGGCCCGGTAAGGCCAAATCATAAGTATGGCCTGAAATATGCCGAACAAATGAACTTTTGAGGAATTATAATATGGATCTAACCATTAGCACAAGATTCCAAATAAGTAGAAATGGTGATAGCTCTTGGAAAAGTTGTAAATATGTTGGTTCCTTACTTGGCTCTTACTATTGGTGTTTACAAAATGAAAGAAAAATTGTACAACAGTAAACATATGAAGCAAGGAACCAGACAGAATTCTCTGCATGTAGATGGTAAGTCTTTTTATGCGGCTCAGAGTGATTCACTTTGACGTAAACAGAGGAATTGATAATTGATGCATCTCAAAGAAAACTACTAAGGAAGAGATTGCACATTAATAGGTCTTAACTGCGTATCTGAAGAGTTGTATGGAAGTACTGAGGTGAATGGCTGAGGTGTAGTTATATTTAAAAGAACATTTTCTTGGTGTGACCACTTACTAAGTCAACATGAAGATAAACCAGCACGCATGTGAATTTTCAGTGTTTTTGCCAGGTCACGAAAGCCATTCACTCCTTGATGACCAACAAACACAACACAAAAAGTCCTCTCTGATCCCTTCTTCATTAAAATCCAAATTATGGTAAGTACAGTATGGATGGCTTTTCTTTTTCTTTTTGGAAGAAATCGTTACTGTTACTGAGTACCTGACAATTCTTTAGTTTCTTCTTCTACCTCTGTATGTGTGTTGGGTGGGATCCATAAGTTGAACATCATGACGGAGGGTTTCATTCATCATAGTTGAGTTCATTGTCTTCAGTAATATTTGATTAGGTGTTAATGGCAAATATAACAAAGCTGCGCTTTCCTCACAGTCTCTAACCCTAACACACACGTCTACATCGATTAATTTATTGAGAGCGAAATAGTTTATCATTGAACTGAAATCAATTAAAACATCCTTCTGCTTGGGGCTATCAAATGATTCTTCGAATAATTTGTGTTCGTTGGACATACTACGTTTGCATTCATGCAACAGCTACAATGTAAAAACAACAACAAACGGCCCTGTCATTTTTATGTATAAACAATGCAACAATTTAAATGGAGTTAATATGATAAAACACAAAATGACTTACTTACACTTGGTAAAGTGAATTCTCCCCAAATGGCAAGCTATATTGAATGGGCAGAATTTGCGTGCTTACCAATGTTCTTGACATCCTCTGCACTGCGTGAAAGTCCAGGAGTCTAAGCAGAGAAACCGGTTTTCTTTGTGATCTGACCCTGACAAAGTAGAGCCAGACCAGACCTCGTGGAACAGAAAAGCGTCTTCTCATTGGTTAATAATCAGAGCAGACCCTTGAAGAATAGTTTTGATTGGATGAGAAATCACTCCCATTTTCTGTCGTGCTGGACGCTCGTCAAACCTGTTTTGTAGTTCATGTCAGCCTGTGTTCTCATGATCACAGAATCATGCAGGAATGAAAACAATGTATGTTAAAAGATCGTATTTCTACTTACGTACAAACTTTTCAGAAACTTTAGCGTCTGGTAGCAGTGAGACTTGGCCGACATGAAGGGCACTGAACCATCTACCAGTGAGACATGACACCAAACTTAATATTCGTCCTTGTTTTTAATTATGAAAAGACGTATGTTTTATGACATGACTTAAAGCAAAACATTGATGAAATTATGACTTCCAAGTTTATTCGAATATATATTACAAATGCTTGAATCTATACTGAGAGTCACAATATTCATAAACACACGAAATAAATAGAAGTAAACTTGAAAAGATAACTACATTATATGTGCAGCCCAAAGTTTCGCGTATTTCATGATCATCGGGCACATATTAGATGGTTAGTTACCGAACACCTATCCTTCCTCTTATAATTTATTGATGTACATGGGTTCTCCTGCGCCTATTTATTACATGGGTAATAAATTACTTTTACCTCCATGCTAGTTTACACATGTCAAAATTACCCGTCAGTGAAAGTAATATAAGTTAGAAATACACCCCAGTTTTACGAACATATGTTGTTTCTTTTACCCCCCCCCCACACCTCCAAATTTTATGCTGAAGTAATGTGTCTCTTTTAAATATTCATGATAATATCTAAGTGTATCAGGTTACTCGTTCCACTGCCGCATAACAGATTTATACCACACACGCATCTACTGATTAGTTTTAAGTCAGCCAAAAAAACAACAACGATAAGGCAAGAAAAAAAAGACGTCCTTATCTGTTACCTTTTTAATCATTTTGCGCATTTTTTTCGCAGACAATATATTTCTCAGGCAATACAGAACATTATTATTTCCTTAAATATCATAATAAATATTCAAAGCAGATATATTAGTTTATGTTAAATTACTTAAGCATAAAATTTGGAAGAGGGGTAAAAGTAACACAGAAAGGCTAATCCTGAGAGATGTTCGTTTTTTTGTCGAGGGGTAATTCTGACATTCATCACTTTTACAGGGTGAGTAAAGTAACATACTGTGGGTTTCATTGGTGGTAAACAGTGGGCCTATTTTTGTCTTTCACAGATTCCCATCTATGAAAGAGCTGAAAGGAAGCAGTACATCAAGAAAAAGTGGGACAGAAAACACTCAAGACAATATAAATTGCAAGACATACGGATGGCCCCTCCAGGATCCTTCGTGGGAAGGCTCATCCTCGGGTTTGTCATAAGCAAAGGCTGAAGCATCTCGAGACCCCTGTCCTGCATGCTTGGACCCCATAGCCGAAGCTCCGACCAAGGAGGGACCAGAGCTCTTCACTTAATCTTAGCCAAAAGGCCGGGAAGTGATCAGCATTATACTGGGTCTTTAAGTAATATAATAAGCAATATACTACACATGCCCTTGGGAATCCATTGAAACAAACCAAACACTTTCCAATCTGCCCTTGACAAAAAAGTAGAGCCAGACCAGACCTCGCAGAACAGAAAAGCGTCTTCTCATTGGTTAATAATCAGAGCAGACCCTTGAAGAATAGTTTTGATTGGATGAGAAATCACTCCCATTATCTGTCGTGCTGGACGCTCGTCAAACCTGTTTTGTAGTTTTTGTCAGCCTGTGTTCTCATGATCACAGAATCATGCAGGAATGAAAACAATGTATGTTAAACGATCGTATTTCTACTTGCACATGAACGTTTCTTCACGAGAACGCTGAAACCTCGGTGTATCTTTTGTCTCTGAAAAATACCAATCGAAACAGGAGCTGAGAGACAGGTTTCCTGTACAACAAATCAAGTTATTTCAAAACGAAAGCGGAGTATTTACAAAATCTGCTTAAGACCTATTATGCAGTTGAATTGTGTACAAAATGAAACCTGATACTAACACTGTTCTCATGCCAGTCACGAGTTGAATTTCTGAACGTTTGTGATGTTTGATTTCGTTCCAACAATTAGTTTCGACAGGTGAAGTGTTATGAAATTCAAGCTTACTTGTCTGTCGGCGTGCAAGCTGAAAAACCAAGATAAAGGGGCCATTCACATATTAAGTCATACTAATTTTGGCATTTTTGCACACCCACCCACCCCGTGTCACACTTTGTCACAAATTCAAAACCACAGTACCCCCACCCCATGTGTGACGTCACATGAATTTTAGTATGATATTTTTCTGCTTTTGTAATAATGTGTCTACTATGTTCACGTTTTCTACATCATCATCATCATCATCATCTCTCTCTCTCTCTCTCTCTCTCTCTCTCTCTCTGTTTCTCTCTCTCTCTCTCTCTCTCTCTCTCTCTCTCCCCCCTCTCTCTATCTATCTATCTATCTGTCTGTCTCTCTTTTTCTGTCTCATCACTGGAGTGCCAGGCTCGGCTGAAATTTCAGCAGGAATGTCAATTCCTTCAATATCTAAGTCGTCTTCATCAACCCATTCTAGTTCTGAATTTTGGAGGATTTGACACATCAACTCTCGCTGCCTCCTTGCAGCCACTCGCTTGGGTCGCAACTTTGGTGTTGTTATGGGGGTATGGATTGTTGCTGCAAGATAGGAATTTCCATGGCTTTTTAGTGATTTCACAGAGGCAAAGTAGCCCCCACATGATCTACAGGTTCTCTTGCGAATGACATCTTGAACTGAAGGGCAAACATAGTCATAAACATAGTTCTTGGGAACACCCATCTGTGTTTTGTCAGGGGACTTAATTACAAATATAGAAGGAAAGCTACCTCCTTCTTAATCAGCCAGCTTTTGTTTTACAAGCTCGGCAAGAGCGTTATGATTACTTTTGGCAGCAGCTTTCATCACTTGCCATTCTATTGTGACATCCTGCTGGACAGCTTTACCATTCAGGTTTGGCTTCATCTTTTGTAGCCTTCTATCAAGGAAGTAAAAAGTTTCTCTCGGTTCATGGAGGCAGCCATGTTGTCATTTATTGTTACTGTGACCAAGGGCGGATACAGCTATTTCAATGTCGGGTTACGCTTAATTACGTCCTCCTTCACAAGCATGTCACGTTGGCGTTGGGAACTGTCTGTGACAGCGCAGTGGCCACAATTTGATTCAACTCAGCTTTAAGCACGTAAAAGGGTTGTATTGTCGCGTTGATGTATACAAATCGCAACTGCAAAGCTGCAATTGTCTTTGAGAAAAATTCTTAACTTGCATTCAGCAAAAAAAATGTGCTAAATACCGAGTTGATTAAAAAATGTGACGTCACACTCCAAAAACAACCCACCCTTCCCTTGTCACAATTTGTCACAAAAGTCAAAAGAACCCCACCCCGCTCTGTGACGTAATATGTAAATGGCCCCTAAGTTCTGTCTGGGGTCATTTCACTTTTTACAAGCAATTACCGTCTCAACCTTCGATCTGATAACTTATATCTGCGCCTAAGGCGCTTAGGCCAGTATCTTCGATACCCTGAAGAAATATTGCAACAGCCCTCATCTGAACAAAGTCGCTGATTTTAAAGTGATAGTTTTGTAACAGTAAATTCTTCTTTTTTGATTTTGTTTACTTAAGAAAAAGCAAGTAAGGAAAATTGATAATGAAGGAAGAATGTTCAACAATGAATGGTGCACAGCCACGCAATCCCCCACCCTCAAACAACAACAAAAAAACCCCACACACCTAAGTCCAAGCCACAGTTGGAAGATATCGAAGGTATTCCCTTTGGATATTTCTTTGTAGCCTGATTAAACATCAAGGTGTTTCAAAATGAAATATTCTAATGCAGCAACAGTTACAAAGCATCCGTGTCATCTTTTGCCCACTCAATTCCGTTCAGCGTATGAGCAACTGGTATAGGTGGTGGTTGAAGTCTTTTCTTGAGGCACATTTTTCATCAAGTTATTACAAAATTTTTAAGAAATATCTTGATTGCCGAACATGACAGTCTTTCCACTCTTCGTCTATCACAAGGACCGACCAGAATTCAACAAGTGTGCATCCAGAAAATTCAAAGTTTTATAGCTTAAGATCTTTGTCAATCGTCAAATCCTTCGCATTAAGATGACGTTCAAATTTTTCATGCTTTAGGAAAATATTACTCAATTATTTGCTGGGTTTCACCATCCTGCGATCAACATGATTGAATGGGCTTCGACCAAGAGAATTTGTTACCAACAAAAACGTATTCAGATAATTTTCAACGAAATACTCAGTTACACAATTAATAGTGTTTTCATACCTCAGGTTTTCATCAGGATCTCCATCAGCAGTATCTATCATTGCCTTCTTTTCTTCATCTCTGTCAGTCTTTTGAAATCGATCTTCTTCTTCTTTATCTTTCGGCTGCTCCCTGTTAGGGGTTGCCACAGCGGATCATACGCCTCCAATTGCTGCGGTCGGCAGCATTTCCCTTCTCACTCCCACCGCCCCCTTATGTCCTCTTTTATTACATCCACGTAGCATCTCTTTGGTATTCCTTTCCTCCTCTTCCCTGGCAGATTTATGTCTAATATTCTCCTCCCGATGTAGTCCTCTTCCCTTCTGATCACATGCCCATACCATCTTGCCTTCAATCTTGCCTTCCTTTGCTTCTCGCTCAATCTCCTAACATGTGCTGTGCCTCTGATGTATTAATTTCTGATTTTATCCAGACGTGTGACTCCAAGTGCCCACCTCCGCATTTTCAATTCGGCCACTTCCAACTCTGCTTCATGTTTCTTCGTCGTCGCTACTGACTCAAGCCCATTCCGCAAAACTGGCCGCACTACCGTCTTATATATTTTTCCCTTCACTGTTGGTGGCAGCTTTCTGTCACATACTACGCGCTACCTTCCTCCATCCACCCCAACCTGCTTGTATTCTCTTCTTAACTTCTATATCGCATCCTCTATCGCACTGTACCGTTGATCCCAGGTATTTGAAGTCTTCTTCCCTCGTTACCTCTGATCCTTGCATGCTTATCTTATCATACTCTCTTGCATTCAAGACCCGGTATTCTGTTTGTGTTCCGCTTACTTTTATTCCCCTTTTCTCCAGGGCATCTCTCCAATTTTTCAGTTTTTCTTCAGCCTCGTTTCTTGTTTTACTGCACACCACAATGTCTTTGGCAAACAGCATTATTCATGGTGCTTGTCTCCGGGCTTCATCCGTGACTCGGTCTACAACTATAGCGAATAGGAAGGGGCTTAAGGCTGACCCTTGATGGAGTCCAACCCTGACTTGAAACCAGTCAGTCATCCCTGCAGCGTTTCTTATGGCTGTCTCACTGTCCCTGTACACGTCTTTTAGTAGCCTTACATACTTTTCGGCTACTCCGGATGTTCTCATGCAATACCATAATTTTTCCCTTGATACCATATCATACGCTTTTTCCAAATCTATAAATTGTTCTCTTTCCTGGCATGAATGCGTACTGTTCCTGGCTGATATCTACCTCTTGCCTGATCCTTGCATCCCAAACCCTCTCCCACAACCTCATGGTGTCGCCCATTAATTTGTTGCCCTTGTAGTTGCCCTCCCTTTGTGCATCTCTTNCCTTTTCTCCAGGGCATCTCTCCAATTTTTCAGTTTTTCTTCAGCCTCGTTTCTTGTTTTACTGCACACCACAATGTCTTTGGCAAACAGCATTATTCATGGTGCTTGTCTCCGGGCTTCATCCGTAACTCGGTCTACAACTATAGCGAATAGGAAGGGGCTTAAGGCTGACCCTTGATGGAGTCCAACCCTGACTTGAAACCAGTCAGTCATCCCTGCAGCGTTTCTTATGGCTGTCTCACTGTCCCTGTACACGTCTTTTAGTAGCCTTACATACTTTTCGGCTACTCCGGATGTTCTCATGCAATACCATAATTCTTCCCTTGATACCATATCATACGCTTTTTCCAAATCTATAAATTGTTCTCTTTCCTGGCATGAATGCGTACTGTTCCTGGCTGATATCTACCTCTTGCCTGATCCTTGCATCCAAAACCCTCTCCCACAACTTCATGGTGTGGCTCATTAATTTGATGACCTTGTAGTTGCCATACTCTTGTGCATCTCCTTTGTTCTTGTAAACAGGAATCAAAACACTCCTTCTTCACTCGTTCGGCATCTCCTAACATTCCAGGATGGTGTTAAAAAACTTCGTGAGTATCTCTATATCTAAGTCCCCGAGGCACTTCCAGGCTTCGATAGGTATCTTGTTGGGGCCTACAGCCTTTCCATTTTTCCTTTTCTATAATGCCTACTTGACTTCACTCTTATCTATCCTTCCAACTTCACGTTCAATTCTCTGTGCTTCTTTAATTCTGGGTTCCCTGGGGTTCTCAGTATTCATAAGCACTTCAAAGTAGCTTTTCCACCTTTTTAAAACCTCTCTTTCTCCTGTCAAAAGCCTTCCGTTGTCATCTTTGATCACTGTAACATGCTGAATATCTCTTAATGCCTTGTCCCTTTGCTTTGCAATACGGAATAAATCCTTTTCACTCTCCTTTGTTTGCAGTCTATCGTAAAGACCTCTGTAGGCCTCTTTCTTTGCCTTGGCTACCTCTCGCTTCGTTTCCTTACGTCTAGTCTCATACTCTCTCTTGTCCACTTCTTGGCCTGTTCTATCAAAAAACTTCTTCGCTCTCTTCTTGTTTTGAATACTTTCCTTTACTGCATCATTCCACCACCATGTTTCCTTGTCCGGCTTTCGACAGCTTGATGTTACGCCCAGGGCTGTCTTGGCTGCTTCTCTAATTCTCTAAGTAAGATCAGACCAACTTTCAAGCACATCTGTGGTTGAACTCAGCGACTCTAGTAACTCCGGGTTGAAATTTCTCCTACAATTGGCTCCTCTCAGCTTCCACCACCTTATGTTTGGTTCAACTGTCCTTTTACTTTTCCTCTTGCTCTTGATCCTTAGCTTGCATACTACCAGCTTGTGGTGTGCAGTACCACACTCTCCTTCCAGTAAACAGCCTTCTTTTGTAAGCTAGGTAGTCGACTTGGACACTTCTTCCTCCACTTTTATAGGTGATTCTCTGGTTCTATTGGTTCTAAAAGTATGTGTTTAAGGCTACCATCTGTGCTTTCTTTGCAAAGTCCACCAACACCTGACCTTCTTCGTTTCTCCTTTAAAAGCCATACCTTCACATCACCTTCTCATCCACTCTGTTCCCTTCTCCAACGTGTCCATTGAAATCTGCTCCAATCACGCTTTTCTCTCCTCTACGTATTTTTATGCATATTGTGTGGACGTCACTCCAAAACTTGTCTTTATCTTCCTGCATGCAATCCGACTGTGGTCCATATGCGGTAATCACATTCAGTATTGTGCCCTCTACGTCTAATTTCAAGCTCATCACTCTGTCATAGATTCTCTCTACTCCGAACACACTTTCTGTATCGCAAGGTCCCAACACAATTCCTACTCCATTTCTTTTGTTGTCCTCTCCATGGAATATTAGCTTGTATCAATTCCTAAGTTGCATGGATTTGCTTCCTTTCCATCTGGTTTCTTGGATGCATAGTATATCAATGTGTCTTCTCTCCATCATATCTACAATTTCTCGTCCTTTTCGATTCATCGTTTCCAAATTTAGTGTACCAATCCTCAGTGTCGTTTGCTATGTCCTTTACGCGCTTTTCTCTCCTTTTCTTGTCTCCTCTTCTTTTCCCTTCTTTTCGTCGTTGTTCAGCAGTAGTACACTTACCGGCACCACCCTGCTGGTCAGTGGAGCAGGCGGTCGTTGATAACCCTTGCCTCGACCGAACTGGTATGTATTGATGACTTATGATCCAGATAGCATTTAATTTGGCAGGTTCTTCTACAGCCGCATACTCTTGCTGACGCCAGCCACAGTTTTAAGCGGTGTGCCTAGCCTTTGGTAATCCAATACCTACTCACAATTGTGAGGGATCGGGACGTGTTCACACGTTGGTGGGCCCTGCACACTACACCTAACGGGGAGCGCATCCTCCGGTAACAGAAACTCGAGTTGCTTCTCTCCAGTGAGTGTCCCGTTGGTTCAGAAGTCGCTAGACTTCCTATCCAGGGCGCGCCACGAAAAGGTGAGGTTGACTTGGCTACAGAGTGGGTCACAGACAAGCTACTTGATTTGTCTTTTCAGTCGGAGGTTAATCTGTCCCTGACACAGTCATAGACTGGACTGTGTACTCTACGCTCCTTACGCCCCAGTCTTTTGAAATCGAGCAGGAAAGCCAAATTCATTTCCAAATTCTGTTTGAAAAATTTCTTTGATGGCTAGGGACTTAACACTCTTACCTTCGAGTTCAAAATTTTGCAGCAATGTTGTTGTGTTTTTTTGAAGTAATCCTTTAAGGATCCTTGGGTCGTCATTGTCATAGATAGCTGTCTTGACGTGCTTTGTGAACATAAGCTTGGCTTCGTGTTGTTGAATATTTTGAAGGTGAACTTACATATACTTTTTTCCAACAAGGCAGATAATATCTAATGTCTGAAGCAAATGGATGGGGAGCAACATTAATCACCTTTAGAATACGGCGTTTCATTTCAAGACTTACAAAATAAATAGTGCGATTTAAAACTTTCTTAAGAATCTTTCTGTGAAATTGCATGGAAGGGGTCTCGGCTAGGATATTTAGTAGCCTTCGGAAGCATGAATCAAAGGAAAAGTTGCTTCTTAGGAAGTTTTCCCACTTTACTGCGCGCAGAAATATAATCATCTGTTTTGGTTTGCAACTTCACTGAAACCTCAGCCTCGTTTGAAATTTCAAGGGATTCTTTCTCTGTTCAATTTTTCTGCTGTAGCTTACGGGAACTAGCAATATTTGCCTAGCAATGTCTATGTCACAATCCAACCTTGGGACCTGAAGCCTAATCAACTGCATCGAAAATGTTATTAAATCTAAACCTTTCCATTTCAATCCAAGGTCCTAAAACGCAGACTGCATAAGTGGGAAAATATTTTGTATGTTTTTCATCACAATGTTGTTTCCAAATACAGAAGTACAAAAGAAGGACGCAGTAGCCCGTGGAAAATGGAGAAGATTGATCCACTGTGGCGACTCCTAACGGGTACAGCCTAAGGTTCAAAGAAGAAGTTATTTCAAATAATACAACTTTCTCGTTTCCGAGTCAATGGACAAGTTTCATTTTTAGGTTTTCTCTTCTTTGCAACAATCAGGGTTTTCGAAATGCCATACAGAAAGAGTGCAGAAATAGCTAATAAAAAATGAATGAAGCCAACAACTGCTTGCGATATCCTTCGTTTTACACACACATCATCAGGCAATTACATCTGAAAATAATGAAAGACTACTTAAGTATTGATATCATAATGAGATAATGTACCAAGGTTAATAGAGCAATAAAAAGCTAGAGCTATACCACAGGCTTAATTAAGAGATCAGGCATCAAACTGACTACAACTTATTGACTAGTTCTCTACTCCTGTATTCACCTTTGGTATTAATGGACGAATGTGCACTTCTTCGAGGGTTTGTTGAAAGTCTTTTCCGCGAGGCGATGACTGGAGAATTTCAATATGTTCTTCATCGAGGGTCGCGTTACACTGGATGTGGAGGGGTTTCATTGGGCCTTCTCTTTGAAGATGCTCCTTAAAGCAGGTTTCCATATGCCTACCAGTCTCACCAAAAATGTTTGTGTGTTCGTTTCTAAAATGCTCCTTACAATCCCTATGTTTCAGCCTACCGAAAAGCACGAAAATCAAGTAATAAAAAATGTTACTAATGAGGCTATTTCAATTTGTCTGAAATGGTTTTGCTCACTTAAAGAGCGCATTATCGTGCTTTCCTACGATATCTCTGTTGTGAGCCGTTAAAATGTTTGCAGAGAAACTTGATGCGGCTTTGCCTTTCAAAGTTCTTAGAAGCCTTCGGAGTAGTTCAGATTGATGGTAGCCATTGACAATGCAATTAAAAGCCAGCCTAGCTATCTCTTACTGTAGTCCACAAGTGGAGTTCAGATAGAGTTTGCGCAGCCATTGGGAGCAAAACACAACCAACTGTATCTCTGATAAGAACATCTTTATTTCAGCTGTTATATGATAACTAGATTAGTTCCGATCCAGCAAACAACGTGCATCAAAACAAAACGCTGCTTTTAGTAACCACTTGAAAGAACTGGTCACCAAATGGTTGATTTTTTCCATTAATTGCCACTCCTCGCTACTGAGAATTGGAGTGTGATGCATTTCATTCAACCTTTGCCATTACATTTTGCCGCTTTAAACAAAGAAATGTCCTTCCTTTCCCTTGTCGGTTGTTGCTATTGAATAAACTGTCAGTGTTGACTTCCTGGTGACCAGCTGTCCGATTTATTGAACAAGGATCAGGTTTCGTTAGCTGAGGCCTCTACTGTGTCTGTCTGTGTTGGTGCCCTGTCATTTCATGACGTTGGCGATCATGGCTTTCCAACGTTTTCTGTCTTTGTGGCTTTCAGCAGTTCTACTTCTGTAATCTTGACTACCGTCCCTGCCGAGACCTCCTTCTTCATCCAACTGCTTACGCTATTTAAAAAGGTTGTTCTCTGACGCCCTCTACTTCTGCTGCCTTCTATTTTTCCCGTGATGGTGAGATTCTCTAATTTTTCTTTTCTCATAATGTGCCTCTACTACAGTGTTTTAATTAGATGACATTTTTTTTGAAAAAGGCATTTTTAGTTATAGGGTAACGAAAGGAGAATAGAAAATAATTAGAGAATATAATTAGCGATATAGAAAAGTCCAATATTGTTGGTGAAGATATAAGGAAATACAAGCAATCTAAAAGAAATGCTAATAGGATTAATAGAAAAGTTAATTATGGTCAAATTTTCCTTAACTATCCAAAATTAATAAATCAATATTTGATTGAATATACGAGGTTAAAGCGGATAAATCAACAATTGATCTTCTAACAAAAAGATACAACCCTTAAAAAAAGGCATTCTTCAACAGCTACACAGATATTCAATAATTTGAATATGTGGTATACCAAAGCATAAATCTTGGTGGTAAGAATAAATTGATTCGAGGTATGATTTATTATAACAATCCAAATGATCTAATAAAAGGTTTACATCTGCTCAATGCCTGTAGACGCTATGGTAACACTGTCCAATCACTTGTTAACAAATCATAGATTTTTTAATTTTTTTTTGTTTTAACGTCATTTTCCCCCAGCAATTGGGTCTCAGACGTTGCCCTTCAGAGGGACTTTGACTTGGCAGTGAGGAATTTCTTAACCGGATACCCTTCCTGACGCCAAGCAATAGCTTTATTCTTTGTAAAGTTCCAAATTCTCCTCGCCAGCTCTGGGAATCGAACCCAGAACTGTTGGTTACTGTGCAGTTGCACTAACCACTAAAGCACGCCTCCTCTTGAACAAATCATAGATGATTATTGATAAATTACAAGAAATAAATGTAATATCCAAGGAGCAACATGATTTTTATCTTGAACGTTATTTAATATAACCCATTGATATATGCATATTCCGTTAATTTACCATCATCTTCTAGTCAAAAAGGTAGTAAATCTCACAATTTTACCCTAAGACATACAGGACTGGTTACAGAACTTGTTCTCGAGAAAAACAAACAATATTATACAGCTCTTAATCCAATAAGCATGAGTTTTAGTTGGTATAATATATCACAAAAATTTTAAGAGCAATACCTTAAAATATAGTCATGATTCTGGCAAGACATGAACAGCTATCAATGTTTTCTTATGGTAATTACAGTTACGCCGACTTAAACTGTGCCTTTTAATCAGCTTTGACAGCAAATGGTCATTCAAAGACTGGCATTGAATTAGCATTCATCCTTATCCATCTCTGCGTTTAGACGACTCTCGAAATGGGCTTCCAATTCGACCCTACAAATGGCACATTTGCTGGTTTAATTGGTTTTAATAAAACTGTTATAACAATATCAATGTATTCACCTAACCTCCCCAATATCACGAGAGATGTAGATGGTATAATAGTTCATAATTCTCTGATAAATGAATCATCCTTTTCAGGCACTTTATCACATGTGCTGTATGAGATATGTGATATGTGATATGTGATATGTGATATGTGATATGTGATATGTGATATGTGATATGTGATATGTGATATGTGATATGTGCTGTATAGAGATTGATTATCCTTGACATATCCATTCTACAAAAGAGTCTTGACATCTTTTATTCAACAAAATCAACACAAATTGTATTCGTGATCTTCAAATATATATCACTGATAATAATAACCAACCTGTTGATTTAAATAATCTTCCTGTCAGTCTCACACTTTTGAGTAGAGAAGGTAATTAATATACTGGTATTATATATGAAAAGATTAAGACAAATAACAAACCAAATTACTGGTGGATCGTTCTGGTATGACATTGATAGTGGTGAGAGAATTGGTTTTGAAACAAAGTAACATCAAAGAGGGAATGGGATTATGGATAGTTGAACCAAAATTTGTAGAGAAACGTGCTTCAACTTTAACAGGCAAGACTGTTAAGATGAACAGATGGTTAATAAAGTGGGGTCTACAACTGCTGATATAGTTACAAAAAACATTGATAACAAGTTTAATAATTCAACAGAAGAGCAGAAACCTACTCAAGAGAATGAGTGGGTGATAAAATACTTCAACTTCTTAAAGCTCACTCAGAAAACAACAAAACACCTACATCAAATAACAAAAGAAATGATTCACTATCAATTAAATCAAACAAAATTTGAAACAAGTGATTTTTATCTAACATTATAATACAAGACATTTCGATTTTCAAACAATCTTTAAAGATATGGAAACATCAGGTACAGACTCACAACTCCAATCATTCAATCTGGAAAAAATTATTATATTCTTAATAGGATAGTGTNTTTGACAGCAAATGGTCATTCAAAGACTGGCATTGAATTAGCATTCATCCTTATCCATCTCTGCGTTTAGACGACTCTCGAAATGGGCTTCCAATTCGACCCTACAAATGGCACATTTGCTGGTTTAATTGGTTTTAATAAAACTGTTATAACAATATCAATGTATTCACCTAACCTCCCCAATATCACGAGAGATGTAGATGGTATAATAGTTCATAATTCTCTGATAAATGAATCATCCTTTTCAGGCACTTTATCACATGTGCTGTATGAGATATGTGATATGTGATATGTGATATGTGATATGTGATATGTGATATGTGATATGTGATATGTGATATGTGATATGTGATATGTGCTGTATAGAGATTGATTATCCTTGACATATCCATTCTACAAAAGAGTCTTGACATCTTTTATTCAACAAAATCAACACAAATTGTATTCGTGATCTTCAAATATATATCACTGATAATAATAACCAACCTGTTGATTTAAATAATCTTCCTGTCAGTCTCACACTTTTGAGTAGAGAAGGTAATTAATATACTGGTATTATATATGAGAAGATTAAGACAAATAACAAACCAAATTACTGGTGGATCGTTCTGGTATGACATTGATAGTGGTGAGAGAATTGGTTTTGAAACAAAGTAACATCAAAGAGGGAATGGGATTATGGATAGTTGAACCAAAATTTGTAGAGAAACGTGCTTCAACTTTAACAGGCAAGACTGTTAAGATGAACAGATGGTTAATAAAGTGGGGTCTACAACTGCTGATATAGTTACAAAAAACATTGATAACAAGTTTAATAATTCAACAGAAGAGCAGAAACCTACTCAAGAGAATGAGTGGGTGATAAAATACTTCAACTTCTTAAAGCTCACTCAGAAAACAACAAAACACCTACATCAAATAACAAAAGAAATGATTCACTATCAATTAAATCAAACAAAATTTGAAACAAGTGATTTTTATCTAACATTATAATACAAGACATTTCGATTTTCAAACAATCTTTAAAGATATGGAAACATCAGGTACAGACTCACAACTCCAATCATTCAATCTGGAAAAAATTATTATATTCTTAATAGGATAGTGTTTTGAATTCCACAACTACAATTTAATGCAAATTATGAAGTAAAATCTTTATCAACACTTTTGCAGAGCTACAGTTGGTCATATCTGAAAGAATCGTTTGTTATATCAGATAGTACAACTACAAGACAAGGAACATTCAAGATCACAAGTGGTATTCAAAAACCTCATCATCTTTTTCATTTGAACTTAATTCAGAAAACTTGAATAATCAGTGATCCATGTTCGTCTACAACACTATTAACATTGCTGGAAATGGAGTGAGATTTTTTCAGGACAACTTGAAATTCGAGGAATTGAATGGAACCTGATAAAAAAGTAAATAAGACTTATAGGACACTTTTGGATTATCAACCTGGTTTTAGTCAATATCAGATGGACCCGTGTTAGGTTTGAAGAGTTTCAGACGCTCTATGTCATATTGTATTTTCGTTAAGCAGGAGACTGGTTTAAAGTCTGGTGATACTAAACTTCAGTTGAGATACACTTTATCAGGTGTTCCAGACAAAACTTATATCTTATACGCCGTTGCTTTCCATGAAGACAAAGACGTTGATAATAGAAATGGCAGGGTAGTTTTACGCAAATGGTGTTTTTGATCATAATTTATACATATTTTTGTCTTAACTATTATTAAAAAATATTTTTTCATAAATACAATAGAAGTCTTACCAAAGCAATTACAGATAAAGCAGGTACTGTACTGAGCTCATCAAGCAGTGGTCATATGTCTGGCTCTGATGAATTGATGTTAACTAGATCTCATATTAATAAAATTCAAAAACCAAATCACTAAAGAGAGGTGTTGACTTGAAAATTTCAAAAGCTCAGGTCAGTCGTGTTGTTAAAAATGGCGCATCACTGTTTTCTTTCTTGATGTTACTTCTAACAACGGTAAGAAAAGCTGCATCACAAATACTTCCAGGATTAGCAACTGGAGCTGTTTAAGCTTCTGGAGATTTTGGAATGAGTAAGATAATAAGATCAGGATCAGGAGAGAAGGGAGGTTACCTTGTTTACAAGAGCAAGGTTAATCAAATGTTTCCATATGCGCCTCATTTAATAAAAACACAAAAGGAAAAACATATGAAGGCAATTGAAAATGGTATTGATTTTAGTGATGAAGCCTACTGAAAAGCAACAAGAAGGCTTTTTAGCCAGTCTTTTCCATAGTTTAGCTACTCCATTGCTCACTACAGCCTTTGGTGGCGGCCTCCATAATAGACGAAAAAGCTAAAGGTCTTCAAAATAGAAGGCTAAAAACTGTTGCTGGAATACAAAATAGACCTTATTCGGATATGTAAGTGCCATATAAACGTTTCCATTTTCAGGCAATGGTGTTAAGAGCCAAAAGGCCTCTAAACAAACGTTTGAAATGGACCTTATTTAGGCAAGAACAGTCGCTTCAACAGAATCCCTCTACCGGAAACGATATCTTAATGCCACCATTTCTTGATAAATCATTGAGTAATATTGATTTACTGAATTTCATAAAGTATCTACAAATTAATAATTTCAATAATGTGATATCTCGAAATAAAGTACAAGTTCATGATAAATTTGGAAATATTTTAATCAATTTAGATGATGCTTGAGGACCTGGTACTCACTGGGTTGCTATGTTGATTAGGCCTGATATAATCCAATATTTTGATTCTTTAGGTTTTAATGCTTGTGATGAAGCTCTAAAACATTTCTGATAAATTAGATGTTAATCATGTTTGTTATAGTTCACAATACCAAGATATTACAAGTGTTTTATGTGGTTACTATTGCCTTTATTGAATATATCAAATAAGTATGGGTAATACCTATTATATTGTAGTTAAAGTATTTGACATAAAGGACACTGAATACAGTGAATCATTCATTAAAAATTATTGACAAATTATCTTGTCTAATAGTATTATATAAGGGATATTTCGATGGCAATCATGTAGTTGCATAGTTGAAGTTTTGAAGAATGATATTATTTTAATTGAATCAGATAAAAAGGTTGCTGATGATAAGAGAATTAGTAATGTTACGGACTCTGTTCTAGCTAGTGATGTTGTAACTCTAGGCTTTGCAAACAAAAAATATTTAGATAAAGACACAGAAGAAATGATGAAAACCGGAATCGATATGGGTGATAATGATTTATTCGGTCTTCAGTCTAAACTAAAATTCGACAACACTGCAATAAGTCAAATCACACCTGTACAATAAATTATGTGAAACTTTACTCTGGAAATATTACACTCGATTTGGCACTTCGATTTATGAACTAGATCGTGGTATTTCTTCAGAAATTACATATGGTAGTGCAACTAGACAAGTATTTAAGTTATAAGATCAGACGTTGTCTGAATATCATGCTGAATAAACAAACAGTAACAATCAGCCAACAATATGCTGCCTGTCTGTCTGTCTAAGTTCCATATCCTTCTAGGACTTGGGCGAATATGATCTTCCCCTTCTTCGGCCTGCTGGATTTCTAAGCAGAGTTATGGTAGCCTTTCCTGTTACCTCACCTAGGCTTGTCAACTATGTCATTCGCTGTCTCCCACTGCTCCTGTTGCCTTCTATTTTCCATGTCAATGCTAGGTTTTCGAGGCCAGCTTTCCATAGCACATGTCCTAAGAACAGAAACTCTTGTTGTTGGATAGTCTTCATCATTGATCACTTTGTGTCTGCTTCTTGTAGTACATTGCTGTTGCTTTTCTTTTCTGCCGTTGAAATACCTACCACGCGCCTGTAGAACCACAACTCCGTTGCTTTGAGCCTTTTCTACATCGATTTTGAAATGGTCCAGCACTCGGTTCCATAAGTTAGTATTGGTATCACATAGGAAACCAGGACTCTTTTTCTGGTATTTAGGGACAGAATCTTGTTCCTCAAAAGCTTGCCCATCCGTTCAAAACATCAAAAGCTTGTCTATCCGTTCTTTTGCCTTCCCAATCCTCTTTTTGATTTCTTGGTCGCATCTTCAGTAATAAAGCTGCTCAAATATGTGAAGCTTGGCACTTGTTTTATTTCTTCCTGTCCGATTTTGGTGTTTATTAATGGCCTTACATTCTTCTTGCTGATCACTATGCATTCAGTCTTTTTTACATTGATTGACAGTCCCTTAGCCCAACTGGCCTCAACGACTGTGTCGAGAAGAGTCTACAGTTTAGCCTCACTGTCTGCAATTAGTACCACATCATCAGCATAGCGAAGATTATTCAAATCGTAGCCCCTCCCACGTGGCACCCAGGATGGTCCTCGAGCTATCTCATAATATATTCTCTATAGAGGTTGAACAGATAGATCAACATTATGCACAAAAGCTAAAAAAATTAATAATATGTATTATCTCAATTTAAACGGTAGTTAGCGAATGATTAGCAATGTTAATCTTAACTTTTCATATTAGTTTGTGCATAGTTTAGATATACTAACGATTTTTATAGTTTATTATGCATTAGACAGTTTTAATGGTTTATGTTGGACTAGAAATTGCTTTTCTGTTCTCAATGTTAGAGGTTTTGATAAATTGGTTACACGCTTTTTTTTTATAAGCAACATCTTATAAGCAACGCCAGGCTCGAAATTTACGAAATTTTAAGCAACTGTTAATCAACAACCCAGGCTCGTGTCGTGTACCGTACAAAATTATTTTTGAGAAATTCTATTTTCTACTCAACAGAAGAATATCTTCGATATAAACAAGTTAAAAATCCTAAAAACCAATTAAAATACAGTAGAATGATCTCTTTTAGTTCTTTTGCCTGTCCGAAATTTTAATGACGTCAGTGTCNCTAATAATAAACAATAGAATGCAACATAATACAGTAGAATGATCTCTTTTAGTTCTTTTGCCTGTTCGAAATTTTAATGACCTCAGTGTCTGGCGCCATGTTCATGTACCAACACAGATGTTCATCTTTAAATAAAACTATTCCTTATAGAGGGGAGGAAGGGGAAAACGTCCTCTTTATCTAAAGGGGGAGGGTCTACACTGCTTTTTGGAGTTCAAACAAAAAAGAAGTGGAAATGTTAAGCAACAGCTAAGCAACTAGTTAGGCTGGTTTCCTGCAAAAGCTAAGCAACAGCGAGCCTGAGTCAAAATATTGCGTTGCTTATAAAAAGAAAAGCGTGTACTTTTTTACCAAATGGTCACCTTATTCTTGATGGAACAAGAGATCATCATATCGTTGTTGGATCAGGTGATTTTCATAATAAAACGCCACTTAGAAATTTCCAAGCTCAAGCAAATCCTGGTAAAGAAAATAAATAGATGAGTTTATCTACCCACAAGAATGTTCCTGATAAAACCAACAAATCTAGTATTTGATGTGATGGAAAAAACTAATTGTTTTTACTGCAAGAACATAATTAGGTTGACATAAAATGCTTTTTGGTGAAGAAAACTTTAAATGTTTGAGTGTGAAAATTAAAAAATTATTATTGTTATGATAAACATAACATAATTTATGATGATGATGATGATGGTATGATTGTATTAATGTGGTTTTAATTATCAACACTAAATACCATATTGATATACATCCTAATTAAAGAGACAAAATAGGGAAAGTGTTTAAAGGATAGATAAGATACCACAAATATCAGGAAATAAAAAGAGAATGAAAAATGTGAAATACATCATGAGAAAGTTGTAAATGATAGTTCATTAGCATTATGATAAAACCACTATTTCATAAAATGAAAACTATTGGAATCAAATATCTAATTTAATTAGTGATAAAATAAGTATGCTTGTTAAAATTGATTGGTATTAATTACTGATAATAATAATGGATAATAATTGATAATAATTAATAACCATTTTACTAATTTAATAGCATAAATATATACAGGCTGAAAAATTATTGATGAATTAGACCTCTAAATGTTAACACTCATATCATTTAACCATAGAAATAGTAGCATAGATATGTTATTGTCAACTTAAATCATAAGATAGTTATCAACTATTATTTAGTTTGTAGTAAAATTTTATTGTAAAGTTTGTATTAAACTTTTGTTAGTCATTTTATAACAACTATAAATCATAACTATTAATAATACTTTTATTAATAGTACTTTTATCTCTTCTTCTATACAGAACAAATATTTATTGATCTCTTAAACCTTTCAGTATAAACAATCATTGAAGTTAACTTTGTAAACTATTAAAACTTATGATTAATAGGTCTTAAAAAGAAATTGAATTATTTTCAGAAAATTGTTTTCCATAAAGTTGTTTTCACAAATGAAATAAAATAATTAAAATAGAATAAATTAAATCAATATGATAATTGAGAATGTATTTTTTTTCTTCTGTTTTCCCCGACATCAAATTTTTTGGTCCAGTTAATAATGGCAACCAATGTTATGGTCTTGCCTACTCTGATTTTAGTTATTTTTTCATCCAAAATTATCTCTGTGATAACAATACTCGCGAGCACAAGAATGACAATGTGTTTTTTTTTGTTTTCCTGTTAATGATCGCACCATCTTTGATCGTCTCACGTATTAATATTTGTTGTAAAAAGTTTGCAAAAAACCTCAGTAATAAAAATACCGTTAAACACCAGAATCGTATGATGAAGAGGATGTCTATTTTTGGTTAATATATTGTAACGCCAACTTTTTGTGGTCTTGCATAGTGGCATCTCATAAAACATCTTTTAACTTAAACAGTATAATACCATGATAAAATTGTTTTATTTGTTACCGAAACTTAATATTTGGTTCTGCATGGTGATATTTGTGGTTATTTTATTTCTAAAAATATCTTTGTGATAAGAATTACCTTAAACACCAAAATAATATGATAATTTATAATCTCTCTTTTGTGTTTTTACCTATTAAAGCAATTTTTAAGTCTTATTTACTGATATTTGTTGGTTTATAATATTCAAATATATCTGCATGATCGCAAAAATCTTGTGTACCGTGATAACGTGATAGTGCACCGTGATAACGTGATAGTGCACCGTGATAACGTGATAGTGCACCGTGACAACGTGATAGTGCACCGTGACAACGTGATAGTGCACCGTGATAACGTGATAGTGCACCGTGATAACGTGATAGTGCACCGTGATAACGTGATAAATGAGAATTTTGTTTTTGTTTCTTCTGAAATTCCCAACACCAAATTTTGATCTTGCATACTAATATTTGTTATTATTTTATTTCCAAAAATAATTCTATATTAATATTAATCTTGAGCTAATAATTTCTAGTTTTCTTTGGAATGATAAAATAATATAATAATATAGTACAAAATATAGTTAGCTATACAAATCCAACAGATTTATTTACTCAGCAAACGAGATGAATTGATTTCCAAGTATCAGCACGAGAACCTGTAGAAATAAAGGGATTATAAGACCAAGATTAGTGTTTTGAGAATAATAGAATGCTTGATTTGTGTGGTATTGTAATATATGTAGCCATCTAGTGGTGCCTGATGATCGTGAATGCGTGAAACTTGAGTAGCACAAATAATATAATTATCTATTCAAGTTTACTTTTATACATATCATGACGCACCTGCAACGGAATCTGAGTTTGATTTTTAGGCAGGCAATTTTCATATTTGAATATCAATAATAAAGAACGTCATTAAAAGTCAACAGAACGAAAACAAAATGTTTCTGTGTTGCATAAATGCAATCGATTTTTTTTTATGACAAAAAAAATAAATTTATTCAATGAAGGATGTTGGTTTCATCTAGTCGATTTGGTGAGCAATCAGTGGAGACTTTTTTTTGGTTGATTGGACTTGGTAAGAACGAAAATAATTAACCTTCAAAGTTGTGGCTCTCTGTGTGTCTCCGTCTCTTTGAATATCTGTCTGTCTGTCTCTCTCTGTCTGTCTCTCTCTGTCTGTCTCTCTCTGTGTCTCTCTGTCGGTCTGTCTGTCTGTCTCTCACTGTTTCTGTCTGTCGCTTTTTGTCTGTCGGTCTGTCGGTTGTTAATCTNTAAATTTATTCAATGAAGGATGTTGGTTTCATCTAGTCGATTTGGTGAGCAATCAGTGGAGACTTTTTTTTGGTTGATTGGACTTGGTAAGAACGAAAATAATTAACCTTCAAAGTTGTGGCTCTCTGTGTGTCTCCGTCTCTTTGAATATCTGTCTGTCTGTCTCTCTCTGTCTGTCTCTCTCTGTCTGTCTCTCTCTGTGTCTCTCTGTCGGTCTGTCTGTCTGTCTCTCTCTGTTTCTGTCTGTCGCTTTTTGTCTGTCGGTCTGTCGGTTGTTAATCTGCCTGCCTGTGTGTGTCTTTCTGCATTTCTATGAGTATGTATGTGTCTATGTCCCTTTCTCTTTCTTCCCCATATCTCCCTCTATATCTCTCTTTTTTATCTTTCTTTTGCTCTGTAACCTTGCCTTGGCGAGTGTAGTAAAGACCAACAATTCACTTTTAATATTTCTTTCATCACCATATTACTTTCGTTTAACTTTGCCATAATCCTTCCATTGCCTGTTTCAATCGCAGCATCTTTAACATTTTCTTATAGCTTGAAGGTCTTTAAAATATAAAAATTCTTTTTCTTTTTTCCAAGGTCCCCCAAAAGCACATTCCATTTTGAATTTGCACTCTTGTACGATGACCAGGTGTCTGTGCTGTAAGCTCTTTCAGTCTAGCTTTCCATAGATTTAAATATTTTGTCTCGGTGATAGGATTCAACCTACTTGCGACACGATTTTTGATCCTGTGCATTTAATTAAGGAATTTCTCAAACCCATCTTTACTATTCTCTTGCAAACTCCCAGAGCTTTATATGAAAAAGGAGACCTTCAAATTCAGGACAAGTTACAATGTCTCTAATTAGATATCCGTATCCAACTTACTAATCTTTATGTTTCGACCTCATTGAACAAACAGATTTTTTTACTGCTGTTGCATTAACAAACCAAGCATCAATCTCGCTCTGTTCTCTAAATAGGAATGTTTCATGTTGTACGTAAAGTATCTTTAAGTAAACTAACAAAGTTTTTTGATTTCTTAGTCATGAAAAGATGCGAAAATATATCTAGTAGTATATCTTTGTACTCTTTCATACATTTATTTCACAGTACCCTCTCAACTGAAACTGGTCCTTTTTTTTGACGTCATCCAGTAGTAAAATTCTAACCTCAGGTTCCACTCTTCACGAAAGAGAGCATTAAGTTTAATTCGGAAATGAACATACAATATTGCTATTGAGGTGGCCAAAATATTTATGTTGCAAATTCATTTCAAAAGCAACACTTATTTACACCTCCATTTGTGCGTACACATCACCTGTGTCGGCTGTATGCTGAACTTTGTGGAGGTTCCATGATAACGATTTTCGAGAGCTGGGCACGATTACAACTATATTATGTCCATAATTACCGAAACCGCTGGCCTTGAGTAGAGGGAAACAGTTTGATTTTGCAGCATATCAGATTGCGAATTGTTACCAAGCTTCATGGCTGTAAGGCAAGTTAATATCAAAACGTATTTTTAGGACTAAACAAGATTACCCCTGTCAGAAAATAGCACAATACCGCATTTGTATGAGGGTTTCGAATCCTGTCTTGTTAAGCGTGTAAAGTTGTGTTTTTTTTAATTTTCAATAAATTTCACCCTTAATCACAGTTTACACGATCGTCAAATAATATGACCTCTGTCATCTTCACTAGAAACATTTTTACACATATCATTGATCAAGACTGCTAATTCGGGTCATTATCTCATAAAAATGCTTATACATTTGTAGGATTCTCCCCTAAAGGGAGAATCTCCGATGCTGTCACATCTATTATAGAGTGGTATAGCTAGTATATATATAATTGGATGTACAGAACCCAGAATCTTCCATACCAAGAAAAAGGCCACATGTATCATGTGGGAGGCAGAGCCTCGTTGCGGCGAACACTTCGTCACCAAACATCTTTACAAACAGGGCAGATTTTCCTTGGGCTGAAACAATAAGGATTAGTCTGCTATACAAATCTTTAGATAGCTGACACACTTTCAGAGTTGCAATAGGCAATGCACCATTGTATAAATGAAAATGCTATGAAAGGAAGTGAGTTTGAGATGCTGTTTTCAATCCTGTATGAAACGAATCCTGGCCTGTGACGCAGAGACAGATAGATTAGATTGAAATGAGAGAGATAAGAATGTTGCGATATGTTCAGGGAATAAAGTGAAGTGATCATGTTAGAAGAAGGACAGAGAGAAATTAAAAGTAAAAATGATATCCTTTGGTATGAAAAATCTAAGACTTCAAGGGTATGGGCGTGTGTGCTGTAGAGAGGAAAATGCAAAAAAGTTGTAGGAATGAAAATTGCTAGTAAAGAAAGAGAGGGCAGCTAAAGCAAAGACGAAGTGATACCATCAACTCAGAGTTGAAGCTTTATGCCCTAGGACGAAAAGATGTATACGACCAGAGACGATGGCACTCTCTGATAAAGTTAGAAATCCTGCAAGATGGTCACCCCCACAAGATTATGACCAAGTAGGTGAGGGGTGAAAAATTATCACTTAATTTTTACTACTTCTGACAATTATTTATTTCTAAATGTACATTATTAGAATTGCTTATTTTATTAATCTTTGAGTGAACTTCATTGGCTCTTCCAGGAACATTAGTAGCTTTTGAAGGCAACTAAGCTAGATTTGACTCTTTTGCTGACTTTGTCAACAGTCAAAGGAACATAAATTTAGGATTTATCAAGTTTAAGAATTCCCATGAGACCTTTTATGCAAAAAGTATCCAAAAGATACTTTTGGAAATGTATTTTTCAGACAAAAAACTGCTTCTTGAAAAGGAGGATCAATAGCATTCAAGTAATGGCTGCAAAATTGTAAGAATATATAAAGTACACTGCACAAAATCGCAATAGGAGAGAATCTATCTATCTATCTTGGTCGATTTTCACATCGCCCAAAATAGGAGAGAAGGCAGATTAAAATAACGTTACAAGTACGATCTAAGAGTTTAAGGGACTCAATAGAAGGTACTCTACTATATGACTAAAAAGAGAAAAACTTCAGTATATTCCTTGTACAAGCACAGTCTCTTCAGCAAGGATTGAGACTCGTGTAAAGGCTAATACAGCCACAACAAACACCGATATAGCGGTGACACATAAGCCCCGCTTTGACATATTCCTACTACTGAGCTGACAATAGCTCTTACTGTTACTCCTACTACTACAACTACAGAATATATAAATATTTTGTGATTATATTGCATACAAAAAAGTGGAAAATATGTCTTTACTTGTCACACATAACATTGAATTTCATGTATTTTGCAACTCTGCTATGCTTTTCCACACTCACGTCAATATTTGGTAGAATCACTTTGCATAGAAAAACAAGCTGTTATTCACAAAATATTTTCTTTTTAATATTTCATTTCATAACCCATTTTAGTCTGAAACATTCTTCCGTTACAGACAAACTCATCAAATTATATCTGGTATCGGATTTTAGTTTACAATAATGGGAGAGAGTAATATTGAAGAGGAAGTATTGCAGTTATCTGCAAGAGTTTGAGCCTAGGCTGAAGAAAGTGACATTTTATTCTTATTCTTCTTAATAGTGGAAAAGAAATCAAATAGTCTCACTGAGGAATTATAGTCCCTTTGAATTGGAGTTCGATTTTCCCTTCTTTCCTGGCTTCAGCTTAATATTCGAAATTTCTTTGGCAATGAATACAGCACGAGGATCCCAGTAATCGTGACATTGCTTTGTAGCTTTTTTCACACATTTATCACGGGCCTTAATTGCCTCGTTGAATAAGCCCTCCTCCAACTGTGCTTTATTGCGACCCATTGTGACCGTTTCTCGTTTGCTAAAACATTTCTTGCCGGTCATGTTGTCATAAACAGTTGCTCTAAAAGACTCCATAAAGTCGTTGGTATTTTTGGCTATCTCTGAGCGAACAAGTCGATCTTGACAGTATAGGACATATTCCTTCTTAAAAATATCAACAACTTTACAAGTTTCGACACTTGTAATTTCATTTTTCCTCCATTCACAATTTTCCCAAGCCTGGTCGTTAACCTGGGTCATAAAGAATTCGATATTATGCTTCAACATGGTATCCATTTCAACATTCTTTAATGGTGCTTGTTCGAACTGAATCCTGCACATTTGCATCCCACTCATCAACACGATATTAAATGAAATAAAATAATTCAAAAATTTGACTCCTTTTGAGGTAGATCCCCACCAAAAATCATTTTTGTTATCATAGAGTAAATCCACAAATCCAACAAGGCATTCGCTTTGTAACTTTCCTTTTCTTTCATAGAGGCATATGTTCATTTTGTCTTTGAAGTCTCGGATATGTCTCTCCATTCTATCCAAGTCAGTCATACTGTGCTGCTCATTAAAGTATTTTTCTAATTCCTTTGTTATTCGTGGCCATATAAAATTTTTGCTTTTCTCGTCGAGAAAATAATCAAGTAAGAAACGGCCAACTTCTTTAATGGATTTTTCTCCCCTTAACATTGGAATCGACATTTTATAGATAGAGGGAACATCACTCGCTTCTGATTCAATATCACCGGATCCTGAGCCCATAAAATCTGATTTGACAAACAACGGGTTCACAAAGAGGAAAACCTCGAAAACGAAAAGCAAATAATACATTTCAGCTGCAAGTTTGATGTGAAAATACCAGAGAAAATTGCAATCAGATTTGTGAGTTTCTAAAACTTAAAAAAGTTTTCACAAGTTTCAATCAGGGAGAGTGTTTCGTCATGGATCATAAACCCTATCAAAAACAAATTAAAAACAGCTTCAATTCCAGGGGGTGCACACATGTTATTTGATTTAATTTATTTCGAAAAATTACTTTAATTCCAGACGTTGCTTTGTAGAACTTTGCCAAAATCTTATGGTTTTTGCCTCTTTTTAATTAAAGTTTATGAATATTCAGAAAACACAAAAATTGTTGGTATTTATAACTTAAAGTTTAATGTTCTCATTTTTTTTGCTATTTTTTAAGCAAAACAATATTAACAGAAATTGTAATTCTTGGCTTTGTTCAACATTTTTTTTGTTGACATTTCAGTGATAGCAGGTTTGCTTATTCAATACCCTTATATTCAAGATATATCTCATTTTTAATGTTAAATTAAATGAGTTATACTGACTAGGAAAGAAGAAAAATTACTTTTGTCAAGTACTAATATTAAATACTCTTTTTACATAGAGAAAAAAATCAATCTATTTCTATTTTTATTTATTGATAATTGGGATAATATTTGAACTGAAATACAAACCCGATATTAATACGATGTTATGTTACTCTTAAGAGCAATCAATAAATAATAAAAACAATACTGTTTTGTGTCGCCCCCAAAGAGTTTATAAAAAGTTGTTTCGCTTGGCTTCATATTGACATCGGAATTCATGCACAAACTATCGGGTGGCAGCTGGTGTAATCCACTGTGAACATGGTAGGTATGTTAAATCTTTGCCAAAATTACTATTAATTATTCAAATGTGTAATTTTAGAAAATTTTAACTTTTTAATCTTGAAGTTCGTTTTGTTCATTCTTTGATCACGCAACTTTATTTTTTAAAAAAAACAACTACCTTAAAGTCTAGACAAAATGAAATAAGAATATATCAAAAAAATAATAGAATAAAATATAAAATATATACTTTTTTTATATTTTAGTAAATTTTATCACAACTAGGCTTACAACAGAACACTCTAAACTGTTCATACAATTAACTCTTTCACAGAATCAATAATCCCTTAATTACCCCTTGATATGGAAAAAATAAACTCTTTTCTTTGATGTACAAGTTCCATGTTTTCTTGATAGAACTTTAGTTGTGTGTTGTTTTTTTCATGTCGAAACCGCAAGATCTGGGCCACGTTTCTTAATTTTATTTTGCTTGACGTGTTCAGATGCGGATTACCTCTAGAATAACTTAGCCACACACATCTTTTCAGTCTCCAATTTTTATACCATGAATAAATTTGTAAATTACATGTTTCGATTTGTCACACTTCTTTACACGTGATAACTTACTATTTAATACATCAGTAAACAAATCAGCTTCCTACGTTCTGCAAAATATTTTGTAACAAAAATGACCAGAACCTTCAATTAATATTCTACTTCCGTTAAGAGGTAGAAAATCACGAGCAACTATTTTACATTAAAGCATTGTTAAAATGTTTCGGGTTCAAGATGTTCAATAAACGTTTAGTGATACAAGATTCCAATCTCGCAATTAAAATCAACTTCATTTTGATTTTGGAAACACTCTAAGATACCTTATGATAAAAAGGGTATAATAGCTCCAAATTATCTCATAAAATGGTATTAATCGCTTTTGGGGATCTTGGAGCATTAGGTCAAAACACTTCCTAGATTTATTAGCCACGATTTGTTTGTCCTGTGTTTGACTGTTGTTTAAATAAATGTGATTTGAATCTGAGTTCTTTGTTGGCAAGCTATTGAGAAAAGAAGCCTTACAGCCCAATATTGAAATAAATATTTTGTCGCTTATTACTTATTCCCAGTAATTACTGGGAAATCGTTCTCTTGAAATTTTCAGAGAAAAAGTAGAATGACTTAATCAATTTAATAAAAGTTGAAGATGTTGATAACCTAGAAATAATTTTCTGAAAAAAAAACACACGAGGTAGTGCTCCTTCTTGAATTCCCTTGATCTAAATGTTTGAATTGACTGTCTTTCATCATCAAAGCCGTTAAACCCTTCTTCATTCTCTATTTTACGGTTTTAACACAAAGAAACATCACTGCAATTTTTGGATGGCGAATTTATTACCTATTTTAAAAGTATTGCAATTGATAGCTTTGTACAATGGAAGACATAGAAACATTGTGTTTTGAACAGGTCTTAGTAATATTTGTTGCCTGCTGATTTTCCAAATAGGTACGACAGTGGTACGACCTGGAATGATGTATGGAATTGAGACATTACCTCTTACTAAGAAGCAGGAAAACAAACTGGAGGTGAATGAAATGAAAATGTTGAGATTTTCCATTGGGAAAACTAGGAAGAATAGAGTGAGGAATGATCAAGTGTGAGACACACTAGGAGTGGCAAAACCAGGAGAGAAGACCAGGGAAGCAAGACTTAGGTGGTTCGGACATGTTATGAGGAGGGATGAACAGTATGTGGGCAGGCAGGTGATGAACATGGCTCCACCTGGAAAGAGGAGATGAGGGAGACCAAAAAGGAGGTTCTCAGACTCGGCAAATGAGGACATGAAGGAGAAGGGACTGTCTGTGAGCGACATCCAGGACAGGTAGGATCTCTGCCTGTCCTAGATCTGCAGCTTTATTGGAGACTGGTCCGCTGTGGCGACCACTAATGGGAGAAGCCGAAAGAAGAAGAAGAAGAAGAAGAAGCTGATTTTCCAAATGGGTGAATGCACACAGTCTGAGTTGATAAGAAAGGTGAAATTACAAATTTTGTCTCCTATGAATTTCCACACTGCAAAAATTACCAGTTTTAAGAAATCTCTTGGAATGTCTCTAGATATTTAAACGAAATAAATGAATGAGACAGATCATGGGAAAAATACCTCTTCTAGTGGCCATTTCTAATTTAGAATAGTATATTTAATCAATTATAAAAACTTTTTGGTAGGTTTAAGAAAGATGCTTTATTTTTTGTAAATATTTTGGCGCCAATCCAACGTTAACAAACCTAATCATATCATATCATGCCTCATACCATTCCATACCTCATTCCATATACCTAATCATATTTTTAAAGCAGGCTTCTCTCAATAGCTTATCGAGGCATAAGTAGTATATTAATTGATGGCTCTGCCGGATTTTCAAAAAAAGTTTTGTCAAACTAACAATTTTCAAACATACGCCATAATAGATATACTACTCAATAATGCATTGGGACACATCTATAAAAGCAAAATATATACCCACTAAAGAGCACAATCAATTCATTTCATACTTCGTTCATGTAGTATTGGTATAAATTTTAGAAATATATTCCTTCTGCAGAATATTTTCCTTATGGTTCTTCTCGTCTTATTTTTCATGATGTTTCTTTCTTCTTATGGTTCCTTGTGATTTAAAGCTTTCGTCCTGTGAGGTATTTAAATGGCATAATTACTGTAATGCCTCGAATAAGTGCCCAGGCGGTTATTTAAATTTTGAGGCTCTGGGGTGGGTGCTTATTCAAGGGGGGGTGCTTATTTAATAAAATAGGTTTGGAAGCAGGTCAAAAATTCAAAATAAAAGAAATGTGTCTTTCTAATTAAAATGCTCAATACAACATTCAAATATCTATTTCTTATTTTAAGAAAATAGTTCTTAACTATTTCTTCAATATTTTGCGTAATAAAATGTGAACCATAGTCCCTCAGATTATGAAAGAACATAGGTAATTTAAACCTATCAGGATTAATTCTTAATTGAAAAATTGCATTTTTGGTGAGCAGATCCTCTATATTGACCTGTTATATGCCAAGGACCTCTAATTCTAAAGTCATCATTATTATACTCTTTTCACAAATATGACATTGATCTTTTGGAAATTCCTCTTCATGTCATCCAGTCATCTTAAAAATTTATTAAATTTGTTCTTAATAACATTTTTGCAATACTTAACTTCTTCTAGCATTTATTCCATAAATTTATAAACAGCCCCTTTACCTCTATATATTTAAATTTCTTTTGTTTATTTATTATCATATCAACATACTACTTTATAACCATGTCCAACCTAAATATGATTTATTATTTTTAGGTTGACATCCTAACAATTCTTTAGTTATTGCTTCAAAAAAATGTATAAATAACGAATGGTATTTGTAATTGTTTATAAAAAGTATTAAATTTCATATTACTATTATCCTTATCAAACATATTAATAGCTTGTATTCCATATATTTCATTACGATTTTCCTTATGTTCATTTAAATCTCATAGTGTCAGAAATAAAAGCATTGTAAACAATGCAAACAGAAATACCTTTTGTAGCCATTTTTAGTTTGATTATACATTAATCTATTAAAATCATTAATNAGAATCTAAATAGTTTTGATAAACACCTAAATATGATTTATTATTTTTAGGTTGACATCCTAACAATTCTTTAGTTATTGCTTCAAAAAATGTATAAATAACGAATGGTATTTGTAATTGTTTATAAAAAGTATTAAATTTCATATTACTATTATCCTTATCAAACATATTAATAGCTTGTATTCCATATATTTCAATACGATTTTCCTTATGTTCATTTAAATCTCATAGTGTCAGAAATAAAAGCATTGTAAACAATGCAAACAGAAATACCTTTTGTAGCCATTTTTAGTTTGATTATACATTAATCTATTAAAATCATTAATTAAAACATAATCTTGTTTTGATATTCTGTTATTAACAAATTCATCTGATCATTAAATTTTTCTTTTGAGATATAAATTGCATACACTTGCTTATTTTCATACCGAAACACATTGATGTTTATCTCATTTTGATTTTCCATTTTATTGTATTGTTTACAATAAAATATTATCGTTAATTATTGGTATCCCAAAAAGATTGATAAAGGCTTTTACATTCATTTAATTGAACTAAATTAATTGAACGAAAAATTTAACGCATGTTGTTTTGTGCGTGCATATAAAGTTCGTTCTGTTTCGCCGGTGTAAAATACACTGGTAAATAAACTAGTAAATGCCGTTGCTTAGTTTTTTTATTGGAGTCATTTTTATTACAGAAGAATAGCAGCTTTGTTGTAGCATGGAGAAGTTTAAACACATTGTCAGTACCAGTAGCAGAAAATTCAATTCCATTAAAATCAGGTTTTTGTATACATTATCAATTTTTGTTATTATTTTTCGGATCTTTTTTTGGTGAAAACAAATATCTTGTGTGACACCATCTGAAGCATTCACTATCTTTATTTTTCAATTTGATTAAACATGTCTTATTTTGTTGTTTTGTTGGTAGTTTAATACGAAAGCTTCCTTGAAAAGGTTTATATTTGGCAACATTTAAATAATGAAATAACAAGAGAAGGTTTCTGAAAATTCTTAACTTTATGGACTCAGAGGAAGCCATAGATGTAAGAGTTGTCTTGTTGGATAATTAAAGAAATAGAAAGTCATTATTTAAACATATGTGACAGCTTTATCATGTCATGAGTCGTATTACCTTATTATGTATAAAATTTTAATTAATAATTATGAATAAAAAATTCATCCTGAATTAAATCCATATGCTAGCAAAATGATGGGTATGTTCTTCATATTGCAAAGAAAATTCCTTTTAAAGAGAATAAAAAAGAAGATGGAGAGACGATGTATTCAGTTCAAATACAAGGTAGCAACTCACAATAAACATATTTTGTTCAAAGATTTTTTGGAAATGTTTTAATGGAAAAATTAAAATGGAAAAGTAATTGACTAGATCAACAACCAAAGAGATGATAATCAGATATCTAATCTACATCTTTTAAATCAACAAGAAAATTGTAAAAAATATGCTAAAACAGAGATTATAGTTTTATTAACAACAATTATTAGAATAGAAAATTTGTAAAAACCAGAAGTTTAAATAATATTGAAGAATCCTATTTTAGTAGCGTATATGGCATGCAACAGCTAATGCTAGGCTGGTGAAATAATACCTGAAAATGCTATTATTGGATTTAAAACTACAAAAACTAAAAAAGGTAATTGCTATTACAAATTTGAAAATGTTGAATAGAAAAATATACGTTCAGAAATTAAAAGTTATCTTACTTTTGCAGTAAAATAATAAAATTTTTAATTGATGAGGGAAAATAGAAAAAACAAATGGAAACTTTTAAGAAATGGCAAAAAAGAGTATATATGTTCTACATGTAATAAAACTTTATATTATGCAGATTTATACACGACAAATTGTGTAATAAATAAATAACCAGAAATATCAATAGTCAAGACGAAATTGAAAAAAAAACTTTAACAAAAAAATCTTAACCCATAATCAAGATGGAATCATTCAGTTTATTTTCAATTAGGGTAAAAACATAAATTAAAATAAATGTCGAAAGTTACGATGTCGAAAGTTACGATGTCGAAAGTTACGATGCTCCATGCACTGTCATAATGACTCTAAGAAAGATCAAAACAGTTATGCCTTCACTTAAGCCCCCACTTGAAAAGATGATCTGAAGTGGAGTAATTTATAAACTTATATGTCAGTGCTGTGATGCATGCTATGTTGGGCAAACAACCCAATATATGCTAACCCGCTTCCGTGAACATAAGAGAAATCAGGAACCAATGAGAAAACATCTTGAGCAATGTGATACCATCTTGAATGAGGATCATGTAGAATTCCTAACTTCCACTTCTAGAGGAGAATGCTATCATGACTCTAGAGTCACTATGGATCAGAGACTTTAACCCCCAAATTAACAACAAAGATGAATACAGAAGCAGGACATTGACAATAAAGTTGTAGTCAGTGTTTTCCTGACCACTTCTCATTATTTTCTGTAAAAGATCACAATATTTTGTAAATGTATATAACTTAAGTTGCATTTTATTATATTTTGTAGATAAATGTCTGATGATGTCTCTAAAGAGGAAATTATTCATAAAATGATTCGTTGACTCTTATTTATATCAATAAAATAAAACTGGTTATCGACTAGATATTTCTACAGGAAATTTTGTTGATTTAATGAGTTTTGATAAAAAGATTATGACAACATCTAGTTAGTATTGATATAGTATTGACAGAATATGTGTACATTGCAACTTACTGAGTTTATAGTTTTTAGAATACAAAGTGATGTTTTTACAGGTTTAGTGTTGATAATAAATAGAAAAGTTATCCATTTTTAATTAAACCTCAGAGGATACTTAACTATAAGTTCAAAACTAACATTATTTCAAAAATGAATTACAATAAGAGATAACCTTGGTAGAATATTAGATCTGAACAATCTGCCTGTTTTGATGACTTTGATTAATAAAGAAGATTTTTTATTTAATATAAATTAACAGTATATGAGAACAAGATTCTTACAAGATCCATATACTTATGATTCTGTTAAAATAGATGATGAACGGGTCAACCTGTTATTAATGAAATCTGTAGTGATGGTATAGTCGATACTCTATCAGGTATTGATCAAAGGATTGTATCAAAAGTAACATCAAAAGCTGCTAACGAGATAGGGGAAAAGGTGTTGAAAAAACTGTTACAGAAGGTAGTAGTAAAATTGATTCCAAAACAGGTCAAATTATTGCTAATAAAATAGATGGTAAAATTATTAAAAAAACATGACAAATTATAGAAAACAAAGGTGATCAAATAGTAGGATTACTAAAGTCACACTCAAATGATAAAAATAATCAACATAAATCAAACAACAAATATCAAGCATTTTTATTAGAAGTTAATGAATTGCTGTTAAAAAAATTATCTGCACCATTAGCATGAAATGAGTTTTAGATCACTTAGATATTGTACAAATAATCAATATGTGTCTGTAGACTTAACAAACATCTCTGAAATTATCTCAGCAAACAATGGCTAATTTGTAATTGGACCTAATGAGCAATGCGGTCATAGAAAGAGTTCAAAATGTTTTAAGTGTTCTTGCGGCAAGAAAGTTAGAAAAGACCTAACACATTTGAATAATTAATAGTAATTTTGGCAAAGATTTAACATACCTACCATGTTCACAGTGGATTTACACCAGCTGCCACCCGATAGTTTGTGCATGAATTCCGATGTCAATATGAAGCCAAGCGAAACAACTTTTTATAAACTCTTTGGGGGCGACACAAAACAGTATTGTTTTTATTATTTATTGATTGCTCTTAAGAGTAACATAACATCGTATTAATATCGGGTTTGTATTTTAGTTCAAATATTATCCCAATTATCAATAAATAAAAATAGAAATAGATTGATTTTTTTCTCTATGTAAAAAGAGTATTTAATATTAGTACTTGACTGCTTCTTTTTAGCAATGGCCAAAAGTAATTTTTCTTCTTTCCTAGTCAGCATAACTCATTTAATTTAACATTAAAAATGAGATATATCTTGAATATAAAATATTTTTTTGATAAATTAAACATTTTTTAAAAAACTAAGCCAGAATCCCCCAGTTACTATATTATTATTATTATAATTTTGTGAAACCAATTTATGAAATTCAATTTCTTTCTTATATTTTATGAAAATATTCTAATAATAAATAATTCAAACTCAAAATTATTCAAAATGTTACTACAAACTTTACTTTAAAAGTTTATCCAAAAGTTTACAGAAAAGGTTTACTACAAAAAGGATTGATAATAATTGTTAACCATCCAAAGATTTAAATCATAAAAGCACAAAATATGTTTCTGTTACTTTGCTTTATTGATATAATTGTTATCATTTAAAAGCCTATAACATCAATATTTTTTAGCCTGTACTATTATAAGGAATGGATAATAATAATCTGTAGTAGTTACCATAAAATTTTACTAAAAATGTTACCGTAAAAAGTTTACAAAAACTTTACTACAAAAATGAATGATAATATTTGCCAACCATTCTATGATTTAGGTCATGAAACACAAAATATGCTCCTGTCACTATCTCTTATTGATACAACTGTAATTATAAAAGAGCCAAATACATCAATATTTCTTCAGCCTGTACTGTATATAGGAGTCGGTAATAGATATCATAAAATTTTACCATCAAAGTTTATACAAAGGTAATTTATATAAATCCTATGTGTTCTTCTTCTTTCGTATGACTTCTCTATCATTCCATCATCTGCAGCCATTGCTGTAGCTCATCACTCAGTGGCTGCTCTCTCAGCACTCTGGCGCCACCAGGTGGTGTGAAGCTGGCACAGTCATTGATTATGTGTTTTGCGGTTTGGTTGCTATCTCCGCATTGGCATGAGGGGCTGCTGGACTGTCCAATCTTGTGCTGCCATCTAGCAAAGTTACCATAGCCTGACCTCAACCTGTGAAAAGTTAACCCAGCTCGTTCTTGGGAGCTTGTGCCCAGGTGGGTGGGCACTTGGTGCTGGACCATAGTCTCGTAGTGGGGTGGTTGTATTCTCCCATTCATCCAACCATCTTACAGCTTGCCAGACCGCTGGGGGTAGCCAATCTGCCTTGTGCTTTATGACTCTGAGTTGTGGAGGGAGAGGGTTTCTACTACGGAGCCGTTTGGTGTTGGGGTATTCGCTGACAAGTTCATGAATGGGATGGCCTTCACTCTCACACTTGTTTGCTAAATCCAGCATAATTGATTCCAGTCTGATGTGGTGTGGCGGGATGCCAGCCATGACGTGCATGGATTCCTTCATTGTGAAGGTGGGACATCCACTGATGAGTCTTAGGGCAGAGTTTAGAACACTGTCTAACTTTCAGATGTGTGCACTCCTCATCCATACCGGTAGGCAGTATTTAGCTGGAGCATATACTAGTGCAAGTGTGGATGATCTGAGAGTCATAAAGTCAGATCCCCACGATGTTCCTGCAAGTCTTTTCTGTGCAGCAACTCTCGAGGAGACTTTACCAACACGTTTGTCTGTATGACTCTTGAAGGCCAGGCTTCTATCAAGAGTGATGCCAAGGTACTTTGAATGTTTTTCAAAAGGTAAGTCTTTCCCATCAACGGTTACCCTGAGCTTAGCTTCACCATCATTGTTGTTTAGTTGAAAGAGTGAGCTGGTAGTTTTTTGGATACTTAGTTATACGCGCCACTGTTGAAAGTACGATGAAATGGATGCCATATTATTTGTAAGAGAATTTTGGATTCTCTGCATATTGGTGCCAGGGTAAGCCAAGGCGAGATCATCTGCATACATGTATTTTTCTGCAATTGTTGGTGGCATGTCAGCAATATAAATATTGAACAAAGTGGGGGCTAGCAACGAGCACTGTGGGAAACCATTATACAGGAGCATTGTTCTGCTATTTCACCACTGGGGCTGGTAAGTCTGAAAGACCTGTTGGTTATCATTTCCATGATAAAAGTCACAAGTTTTCTGTCTGGGATAGTGGAGAGGAGCTTCAGTTTTAGGCCGGGATGCCAAACAGTGTCATATGCCGCAGACAGATCGACGAGAACTAGGCCCATTCGTTCCTTTTTGTCGAATGCATGTTCTATGCTTGTGACCAAGGAGGCCACACGGTCGAGGGTCGAGCGGTTTGCTGGAAACCCCGCCTGTTCTTGAGGGAGCTAGCTATCTACGATAGGGGCAATTCGGCTAAGAAATAGTCGTTAAAGACGTTTGTGGACCACTGACAATAATGATATGGGACGGTATGCTTAGGATCACTCATTTCTTTTCCAGGTTTGGGGATTGCGATAACGTTAGTTCTTCTCCAAATATTTGGGAGTTGGCAGGAAGAAACGCAGTGGAGCAGAAATTCTTTCACCCACCTTAGCGCATCTGGACCCAGCTTGAGAAGGTGCTCTGGGTATATTTTATCTGCACCGGCAGCTTTGTTAGGCTTCATCTTCTTGAAAGCTAGTTTGATTTTTTTATCAGTAAAATCAGTGGACAAGTTCGTGTTAGCTGTTGGTGAGTTCATCAATTTTGAGGTTGTGGCTTTAACCGTCTTTTCAAGCTCTTTATCAGCACCAGGGAATTTCCCATTTGCTACGAGGACACTTGCGATGGTGTTGTCCCTCACAGAACACTGTCGAGGTGGTTTCCCTTCCCCAGTGAGGCGCTTTATGACGGCCCATGCCTTCCGGCTAGAGTGAGTCATATTTATCTGTTCCACGGTTTCAAGCCAACGTTCACGCTTCAAATTATTCAGGTGTTTTTTAAGTTAATTTGTGTATGCTGTTCTAGCCGAGTCATCAGTAGACAAGCCGATTGACCGTAGAAGATCTTCACAGTAGCTGCCCCAGTATGGGATGTATTGTTTCCTCTTTCCTCTAGGGATGGTTTCATGGGCAACTGTCAGGATGGTTTTGGTAAAGGCTTCATAGGTTTCATTGATGTTATTACTCTCTGGTGTTGGTAAGTTGGTAACAGCAGCATACTTCTGCATACTTGGGCCAATCTGCCTTGCGGAAGTTCCATCTTGGAGCTGGGCGCGAAGGTGTTTGGGTATCATTTGGCATATGGGTGTTGATGATTGATGGTCGGTGTTGAGAGTTGGGGAAGTGTCCTAGGACAGTCCTACAGGGTGCAGGAAGTGGTCCATTCCACCAGCAGAGATCAGGGTTAGTTTCAGTTTTCCATCTTCTGGACCTAAAGGTTTTCGGCTGTTTCTGGTCATATACCAAGAGATGATTAGTACGACTTGCCCATTCAAGAGTGGTTCTATTCTTGCCATTCCTACTGTATCCCCATTCGGTGTGGTGGCTATTAAAATTACCAGCAAAAAGAGTGGGCTTAACAAGGTCTGGCATCGTCTGTGGACCGAGTTAAGCTGGGGGAGGTTTGTATACATTCACAACAGTAGTACCAGCTACGAGGATAGCAATCAATTCAGTTTCTTGTTGTGGTGCACTCTTCATTAGTTTTTGGAATGTTACAGTGACCTTAACAAAGGATGCGGTGCCATGCACTTTGCTCGCTATGTGATCAGCCAGGACATAGCCTGGTAATTTCAGTAGTGTCAGGGTATCACAGTGTGTCTCCTGGAGGAGTATCACACCGGGTTTATGGGTGAGAGTTAGTTGCTCAATCACAGTATTTTTGAAGGCTGTCAGGCCCTCGGGATTTAGTTGTAGTACGCTGAGATTCATAATGGAGATTCGTTTGGATATCAACAGTAGATTGTCTAATGACACAGTTAGTTCACTGACTTGGCTTGAAGTTTAGATTCAAGCAGACAGCTTAACAGGGAACACCGTAAGAAGGTTGTGTCATGTCCCCCATTTTTAACATGTTAATAACATGTTACTATTTCTATTGTTTTCAATAAATGTTTATTATTTAAGGGATTTTTAAGCTGTTCTGTTATAATGAAACAAATATGAGAAATCATATGAATATCTTATTTGCAACATATTCATATGATTATCAAAGATGGAATCAATTATCAGTAACTAATCTATTCTTCAAAATATGAGAAACCATCTTAAAATGCAATTGTTTAAAGCGAGCGATCGCTCTAAAAAGCTCTTTCACAGGTTGATAGAGTTCTTCCTACCAACCTCGCTTGCATTACGAGTTCCTTATCTCCCTGCCGAAGTATTGGAATATGACGTAATTGCTTGCTTGCAAGCAATTAAGACATTCCAATACTTTGGCATGCCAAAAATTGTATGCCACAATGGAGAAATAAGATGAAACAATCATAAGGTTACTCATTTTAAAAACCCTTTAAAAATTAAGACACTTTAAACAATATTAAATTAACAAATGAAAAAAACCCACTTAATTTAGCTTTTTAGAAGGTATTTGTGTTGTTTTGATAGGGGATACCAATACACAGAATAGTAGTATAGTAATTGAGGGATTCTAGATTATTTATTGTAACAAAGAAAGAACCATCAATTACTATGCTACTGTCGTTGAATTGCCACCGCTTTTCGGAAAGGATAGAGAGTTGACAGTCGTTGTGGATGTAAGTTGTGATACGTCAAACCCTAATAACCCCTTGCCAATTTACACAGAAATCACAACATTCGAATCGCCAACAATTCGGCTTCCTGAGAATGAGGGAGAACCTGTTTTGGATGTTGTGGCCATTGACCATTTGCCATCTTTGCTTCCAAAAGAAAGCTCTTTGGCGTTTTCAGAGAAATTACTGCCATTTATTCAAGATCTTCCCAATGTCGATTCAAATGAAGTCCTAAAAAATTCTAAGAAAGAATTTCTGCGGCATTCAGAGAAAGTTGGTGGGACAAGTTCAAANACAACATTCGAATCGCCAACAATTCGGCTTCCTGAGAATGAGGGAGAACCTGTTTTGGATGTTGTGGCCATTGACCATTTGCCATCTTTGCTTCCAAAAGAAAGCTCTTTGGCGTTTTCAGAGAAATTACTGCCATTTATTCAAGATCTTCCCAATGTCGATTCAAATGAAGTCCTAAAAAATTCTAAGAAAGAATTTCTGCGGCATTCAGAGAAAGTTGGTGGGACAAGTTCAAAACCGGAAAAGAAACATTGTGTTGTTTTGTAGTTTAGCACTGAACTTTGCCAAAAGAAGTAGAAAACATTTGCCTGAGTCTGGTGTTTGTCAAAATTGTTATCAGTTAAATGTGCGGTTTAAGAGTTCGGTTCTTTCCTTAGGTCGCTATAGTTAAATGCTAATCCTAGGCAGTCGCGTAAGACTGGGCCTGCCAGCGAGCTTTTTCCCCCTCCTTTACAATACCAGATCAATGGATATCAATAAATAAGTAAAAAGCCAACAAACAGTTTATCTGACCTTGACAGGCAAGTCATAGTTTCCATTTTGCTACAAATTGCTTTTCTTCATATAAACTACGTATGACAGAACTGCGTACAACATACAAAACATCCATTATCTAAATAACGGTTGCTGTGTGTATATGTGCATATGTGTATGTTTGTTTTTGTAAATGCAGCTTTCTCAAGAATGACTATATATAATTTTTCGTGAAGTTTGGCACAGAAACAAAAGAGACCCCTCCACCTCACGCGACAAAACGGAGCCCTATTTTTAATGTTTGTACCATTGCATGTGCCATGGCAATTTTTAACTACAAAACCACTGCTTATTCACAATTGTCTGTATACTTTAGACAGTATACTGGAAGGTATACTTTAGACAGTATACTGGAAGGTATACTGTTTATTGTTCTGTGTCAGAGATCCTTTGAGTGGTCTATACTAGTATGCAAGATACATTGTATTTGTACCCCGGAGCCACACATTTCCAACTGCAGGGGCTACTATTTTGAATGGCTCGAAGGCTATACGAAATGCTAGTGATAGTAATGTGGAATAAATATTGGTAAGATACAGGAAATGCTGAAAACGATATCTCCAAAATAACATCGTAAAGAAGATATACAGACGTTGAAATAGTGTTGCAATTTAAAAGATGATGAGAACATTTTAAGGTTAGAAGGTAAAATGCTATGAAAATGGTCTCTGCATTTAAACTACAGTAAAAGTTTGCAATCTCTCTGTTGCCAACGTTGTTATCAAAATGGACAGAATAATGGGAAAAATCTACGATAGAAACCATCAAACCCTTGTATTTCTGAATTCTGAATCAACACATTTTACGTCTTTGAGCAGCCTACCTCTTTCTATTATTGATCGTTTAACATAATGCCAATAAATTTAGCATAATCATATAAGCCTGCGCACAACCACCTGGTGCCAACCCCCCATAGTTCTTCAGCATTACTTGATTCGTCATAGGTCATGATCTTTGGTCCCTCTTAATACGTCATTACTTAGTGTTGCACATATAAAGCGTTGCTGAGGTGGTTCTCTGATGAATTCAAATTTAAGAAAACGAAAGAAAAAGCTGAATATCTTTTATATTTTAAACTATTTATCATTTTATTTGGTCGTTAAACAAGCCTCATCTCTAAATAAGCACTTGTAACCTAGTAACCTAGTAACCTAGTAACCTCCATAGGGAGCTAATTGATTTTAACAAGGAGCTACATAGAACACCACACTCAAAATGGAGCTTAGAGAAAATTTGATACTCGTCACATGCTTTATTTTCTATATACATATCTACCTTTCACTTTATGATCCAGATTTTTCTGGTCATAAAAATGACTATGGTAACATTTTAGGGTCCAAAAATACTTTCTAAAACAAAAAGTTTAGAGAACAACACTGAAATCTTTGCAACAATTGAAATGGTTAAGGGAATTTCAAAAGTAGGTCTAACGATTGAATTAGGTGAATTGCAAGTTGAAATAACAAAATGGGAGAAATACAAATTAATAATGCATAACTAAATAAAAGAAATGTATCCTTGCATCCCCAAAAATGTATATTTTGAACCTGAAACAAATGTATTAATAAGCGCATATTGGTCCAATTCCAGAATTCATATTTTTTATTGCTTGGCAACATTTATTTCTCACCAGCACAATCAGGCATTTGCAGCGAAAAATACTCCCTCACCAACATTTCTGTAGTCATTTTACTTTTAAAAGTGCAGGCTATCAAATACTGTTGAAGCCGTGCCAAATTTTCCCGATACGTTTCTGTGCAGATTCTTTTCGCAGCTTGCTTTTTGCCACCAATTAAGATGGCCGCTGTAAACAAATCTGCCTCACTTATTACTGAGAAAGTCACTGCGAGTTGGAGATCTATCTTAAGGCCTACGAATCATTGTATCAGATAACCTTAAAGTACTTCTGAGCTAAGACCTTCCTCTCCTGTCTGCAGGTAAATTTTATCCACCCTTCATAAATTCTCTGCTCTATTAGATGAAACTCTTGCCCACACTAGTGTCCTTACGCACAACATTGATACTGATGATGTGATAGTATCATATATATATATATATATATATATATATATATATCACATATATGACATATCAAATATGCCTTTGATTATTGTAATATCACAATTCCATTTTCTCATTTGCAGGATCACTGTGAACAATTTACTACCCTTTTATCTCATTTACCATTGTAGAATCTCAGAGTGAAATTCGGAAATCTTTACATGTGGCTAATAAACTTTAACATTTTGGTCACAGCGTTTTCGCACAGAACCTCCACACCGACCATAAAAATACAAAATAGTCTCCAATTTTTCTCAGCACAATGCAGTAGAGCAAGTGTGCTCCCTTTTTGCTCTTCCTATCCATTATCGCTGGTCTATTCCTACTTGTGCTGCCCAGCCTGCATCTTTTGTGGGTCTCACCAAAGATGTAGCAAATATTTATGGTCTACTGCACATGCAGCTTTGTTTCAGACTGTACAATAGTTATTCTGTAAGGCTCCAATTTTGGTCTACTTCAACTGATGCTTGTGACCAAGGTTTGGCAGCTGTGGTGACTCAGGTTGATACTCTTTGTCATGAACGTATCCTTGCATACACCAGTCGTTTCTTATCGGGTCACCAAAGAGCACTTTTCGGTCACCAAAAAATGCACACCAATATTCTTTTACAACGAACATAATTCTTTTCACTGTCTACTTTCTTCCTTGTCTATTCCATCTATGGCTAATTAACGAAAAACTAACCTTTTTAGAAAAACTCACTTGAATTTGTTGTATCCGAGATCCACTGCGTAAAACTCATAAAAAACGTACAACCAGAATAAGGCATTAAGAAGCGTACAACGCAATCAACAAAACAAGAATTATACCAGTTGAAGCTAACGAGTCGCTTATATATTTGAGAAAAGGCTTTAATCAAAAATTGAACTGTGCCTATATTATAAAAGAAATCATAACTACTATTTTAATTTCATAAGAAAATAAATCTAATAACAAAGAACTTCACCCTCCATTACCTAAAATCGGGAAAATGTCTTAAGTGCCCGACACAAGACTAATGAAAATTATTGATGTTTCATCTAACAAGGACTTCGAAATCGAAAATCATTTCACTGGCCAATAAAGTAACAATTAAATGTTCTCATTAATATTAATGTTTTCCATATGTGCCTTCCAAAGAAATAATTTGGCTTTGAATATATATATATATAATTCCTCTTTTCCCATTTCCTGGGCGCAGCAGATCACCCTTTACTGAAGACATAATCTGAATTAAAAAAAGAAATACTCTGTTTCTCTATCATACACAGTCAGTTTTGTAGCTGTGTACATTGAGAATATCCCAATTCTATTACATGGTTGTTAAAATTATCATTTATTATTATTTGTTTCAGTCCATACATTTTGGTGTTCTGTTAGTATTATTCAACGTCAGCTGTCTACAGGCATAAACTAAGAGATGTTCTTTTATCTTCTGCATCATGTTGTTTTTCTTCTGTTCTTAGTAGCTGAGTTTCGCTGAATTTCATCTTACTTTTTCTCCTTTATCACGCAGTTTTCTAATGTCCTTTCAACCTCCTACCTTATCCCACTAAAGAGATCATATTTTCATTACTATTATTGCTGTTAGTAATTTCATGATTATTTTTATGAAATTGGAATAACTCATGGTGAAAATAAATGTTATGCTGTTAGTACACGAAAAGTGCCAGCAATAGCCAACACGGTCTCCCTACTTCCTCAACATCTTCCTTAAGGATCCCAAAAGTTCCCCTAAAAGTCTGTTCGTCCAAACCTTGCACTTATATTTACTTGAATTTTCCAAATCAGTCCAACCTCTTGCTAGTACAACTTGGTCTACCTACAACTCCTAGAATTATTTTAACGCTTTTCAAACTCCATGACTTTGCAATTTCTTTTCTTTTGCAGGTCCTGATATTTTCCTTTTTTTCACACTTTCCTATTTGTGAAATCGGCGGTCTCCAGGGGGAACCAATGTCCATAATTTTTTTCAAATTGTTCTACTTTTTTGATTTTTTAAAAAATGTCTTTGTAAATAACTTCTATCCAGACAGTTCGTAGAATATAGAGCAATGTACAATATGATACTTTTTTTATCTTCCCAACAATCACCCTTTCACTTTATCATCCCAGCAATGCATCTCAAAACTGTAGCTACCTTAACCTTATTTTTTTCATTCAACTTCACTAGCGATTTCAGTCTTCGTTTACACTCCTTAAAGAAGACCTCTCACCTTTTCTGCTTTAAATGGTCAGCCTGAACGATGCCTAGATACTTGTGCCCTTATTGTCGTTCATTGATATACCGTCCAGTGACAAATTTCCGTCAACCTTACTCATCGTATAACAATATCAAGTTAAAAGCACTCCATATGTCTTCATTCCGAATTCCACACTTACAATATCTGGTAAATATATGTAAATGTATTTAAACGTATGTACTGTCTGTCAATCTAATCTTAAGATTTCCCAAGGAGTTTCAAATCATTCATGAACTACATGTGATTTTACTATTAATTCTTGAATCAACCAAATGTACAGTTGTATACTATTTGTAAACGATAAATTCCCCACATGCAATATCTACATATGATTGGGATTAAAAACTAGGACCTAATAATATTCTTGGCCTAACGTCTCTCCGTCCTTTTCAGAATTAGCCTTGACAGAAGTTGTTGTATTGGTCTCAGGTCTTAGACCTTATAGCGTCTGGGCCCAGCTTTGGAATTACGAAGTTAGTAGATAGCAACAAAATTAAAAGGCAACGATTGGAATTACATCAAGTATAATCACTTGATTAGAAGTTTTGTTCGGAATTAAGTAAAAGGAATTAGCTTGGCTTTAGGTAACTAAATGTGTTAGCTAAAATAAAGTAGACACTTCATGTCAAAAGACCAGACAAAACATTTCTCATAAGAGATTCGCTTTTCCACAGTACTGTTTTTTTGCAATTCTCGTGTATATTTTTCAATTCTTTATCTTTATTGTTATAGAAAAAACATTTTACACTTTGTTTCAGTTCTTTTTTTCCCTCTCAATGTCATTCAATAATCATTGGAATCACCGTTTCCGTACATCCTTCTCTTCTTTCACGCAATTCTCTGCGCAGTTGTTGGTATTTTTGTATTTTTTCTTCCAGCTTGGTTTTTTTATTCAATTCATTAGAGCATACCATATCGATTATCGATATCTTCTTGTTGTCAGAGTCTTCTAAAGTAAGATCTGATTGTCCAGCGGTGAAGTTTTGCCTCGTCGCGTGCTCCTAATTCCAGTACAAAGTGTTACAAGATGGTGGAGAAGACAACGTTAATGAGCTGAAAGCCCAAGTGAAAGATCGTATTCAGTGGAGGAAATATGTGGAATCTGTGGCTGGGCGTCTAGAACGATTACTCATACTTGGTAAGCACGAGAAATGGAACTTATGTGATTTTTCAATGGCTTCAACTAAGAAATTTCTTGAACAGTGTAAACAAGTTTGACACGAGGCTCCCTACTCTATGTGATTTTTCAATGGCTTCAACTGAGAAATTTCTTGAACAGTTTAAACCATTTTGACACGAGGCTCCCTACTCTGCCTCAGAGCATGCGTATAACCTTATTCATGTTATTTTTTGAGAGCAGCAATTGAGTGATGCTGTCTCAAATCGGACAAGAACATTTTCTGCCCCTCTACTAGCAGCAACAATCACATTGTTACACAGAGTCTTTGATCAGACAGGCCATTGCGCATGAGGTCTTAATCTTCTCCTTCGTCACAGAGAGTTTTGATCACCCGGAATGTTAAGTGTGACTGGTTCACAGGATGCAGCCAGACCAAGAAAGTTTACTGTTTCCCTTGCCTTCTATTGGGTAAATCCCAACGTGAAAAAGCATGGACCGAAAACAGTGTTACCAACAGGAAATTGTTATATAAAAAATGCGTGTGGTCGTCATGTTGACAACTGTATAAATGTTGGCGTCATGGGGACGCAACAATACAGTGGAAAAATTGGGTGAGACGGTAAAATTTCAAAATTAAGGAATGAAAATTGGTCGACAGAGTGAGATCTTTTATGGTAAAAAGTACCCAAGAAGAATGTAAAGTAGATTTTCTTCATATTGTTTTCAATCTGTCGTGCATCCCAATTCATTAAATTACCAGTTACAACAACTACTGTGACGCAGTGATTCTTGACAGACAGCAAAGAGAAACCACTCTAATCCACCTGAGGTTCAATATTTTTATTAGTGAGTTCCTGACAAAATTTTGAAGAAAACTGCTTTGAACATAAACAATTTTGATTCATGGCGCGACATGCGTGTCATTCTCTTTCTTACTCATTCCATTTCGATTTCTCATTTAGCTGATCGTAGCAAATTTTGTCATACTTGGGTGCACGTTACCCGCTTATTCTGTTATCCTCACAAACAAAAGCTGCACATCTCGAGTAGCAAGCCAAGCTGGCTGTTTGTTCTTTAAAATCGTGACGTAGAACGAGAGGCAAAATGTTTGGGGATTGACGAACTAAATCCATCTAAAACACTTGACAAAGCCATTAGGTAAATAAAGGGGCCCCACCTCCTATCGTCACAATTTCCTGAGATCCTCAAACTTTACTAATTCAACACATTTTCTTTTTCTTTCATAAAGATGATCTTCTTCTCATCGTTCTCCATAGAGAGCTTTCCTTTGCCATCCTCAGCATCTCTTCTTCACTTTCCCGTCAAAGTTGGTATGCATTCCATGGATGTTAGCCGTCTATGGCATCTGCCTCTTCTGCCACATATTTTGCCTGTAACAGCCAACACCTCCAGCCCTTCTTTTCTGATCACATGCCCTAGGAAAGAAAACTGCTTTCACTTCATGATTTTTAGGAGCTTCATGTTGCAAGCTGTTTGTCTCAAAACTTCATTATTAGTTACATGGTCCGTCTAAGAGATTCTCAATATTCTTCGTAAAATCATATCCCAGCAGCATTTGTCCGACTCCTCGTTTCTTGGCTTACTGTCTAGCTTTCAAACCCGCATGTTAGCACAGGGAAGATGTAGCAACTGAGTGCCCTCAACTTTGTGTCCATTGAGATAGTTCGAATCTTTAGGATACCAGACATGCGTTCAAAGGTTTTCTTTGCCATTGCTATCCTCCCTCTTAATTCAGCGTTGCTTCTTTCATCCGAGCTTAACATACTTCCAAAGTAGTTGAAGTTATTCACCTGCTCTATCTCCTTACCACCAACCTCCAAGTCACATTTAACCTGCTCTTTATTTTTGCTGATTGTCATACAGAAAGCTTTCAGCCGATTGATATTAAGCCCTTTCTTGGCACTTTCTTCACACACAGGATTAAGGGTCTCTTGGAGCTTTTCTGCCGAGTCTGTGATAAGTGTGGTTTCATCAGCCTATCTGATGTTCTTCACATTATGTCCACCTTCAGTAAAGCCTCCCTCTTCGCCAATGCTTCTCATGATACGTTCGTTATGTCAATTGAAACAGTCTGGCGATAGAACACAACCTTGACATACTCCTCTTTTTCTCCTTGTTTATTTTCCGATTCTGTATCCTTACTCCTGCTCTTTGGTCTCAGTACAAATTCTTCAATACTCTCACGTATTTCCCATAAATATCTAGTAATTGGAGCATGTCTAATGATGCCCCATGTTTTACTTTATCGAAGACCTTGCTTTAAGTCGATGAAGCAGAGAAAGAAGTCTCGCTGCATCTCAATAGCTCCTTCGAACAGCATTCGCATGATGAAGATTGCGTTTTGTTTACTCATGTCTTTGACAAATCCGTACTGTTGTTTACCAATTTCGGATCTAATTGTTTTACTTGCCTTTGCCATCAACACAGGCATCAGGGTTTGGTAATGTTCCTCATTAGGCTAATTGTTCGACAGAGTTTCTCAGGTAGCGTGATAAAAAGTGATTTTGCCAGGTCCACTTTCCATCAGTTTCCATGGCCCTACAACAGCAACGACAAAATTCAACTTGGCTACTTGGTTTTCATAATCAAGACAACTGCATCAATAATACTTTAATAATTTTGAAAGAGCTTTAAGTATTTTTTTTGTCCAAATATAAGTTTCAGATTGGTCTGTTTTGTAATTTGGCAAAGGACATTGAAATCCTATTATTATGGAAGGACTTTGGGCTCACAGGGAAAGTTTTACTTCCCTTTTGAACTCTTGGTAATTATAAGTAAGGGGTCATTCGCATAGTATGTACAGGCGAAGTTTGCTTCTTTTCAGTCCTCTGCCCTTGCGAGCAAGCTTACTTTTAAGGGGTGATATGCTTATGCAGTTTTTGTGTTCTCTCAACCCCCCCCCCCACTCAATTATACAACAATCTTTTTTTAAAAAATTACAAATTCGAAAATACTGTGGTGAAACAGACTCTTTTGTTTATTCCATTGTCGTTTGATAACTTAATACCTTTACTTGTGCACCTGTAGGCTATGTTTATTTTTCAATTAAATTTCCTTCAAATTTTGTAACTCTTTTTACTCATTTTCTGACGTTTATACCTTGATGCGAACGTCATTTCCCAGATTTATTTTGGTTCATTTCAAAACAAGACCTCAAAACAAGCAAATGAACTTACTAAGCTTGAAACAAAGAAGTTCTTTTTCTGTGCAAGTGAAATTTTCTTCGTTTGTCAAATTTGCGTCCTTTCGTACTTGATCTCAGAGGCTTTATGGAGACCCCCTCCCTCTTCACACAACAGGAAAATGACTGAAAATTTGACGTCAGGGTTTGAAGATTCCTAAGCAAGAGGAATCATTTATCAATGGACAATAAACGCAGTGATAAAATCTCTAGGTGAGCGGAAATAAAAAATTGTGGTTGTGTAATATTATTATGACTAACAGTTGAAGAGAACAGATTGTTTCCCATTAATTTGAAACGGCATTTGTTTAACATTTTTTGGGGGTCATAAGGGCAGTGCTCAGTCCAGCCCTTGTGGCTGTGCTTTGAGCCAGACTAACCTTCAAGTGAACGGTGAAGCCAGTAGCCTGTCTGTGACCCACACTCTGGCCAAGCCAACCTCACATCCTCGTGGTGTGACCTGGTAACGACGGCCACGAGGCTGCCGGCTAACGAGGCTCTGGCGGGGTGTGACAGCCGATTTCCTGTCACCGGAGGATGGGCTCTCCGTTAAGTGCAGTGTGCAGGGCCCACCGGCCTGTGGACACGTCCCGGTACTCATCAAATGCCCGTCCAGGAATGGGTTAAATTCCCCCGCTGCCTTGCGAGTAGGTGTGTAACGTGCCAAAGGCTAGGTGAACTGTGGAAAACAGTGCTGCCGTCAGGCCTTGCCAGCCGGGTTAAAGGAAGGGCACATGATCAAATGAAATGAATCTCGACACAAATGCAAATGCAGCTAGGGCGTCCCCTGACAGCGACGCGCAGCATAGGCCACCGTATGTTGTGAGAAGCGACGAAAGAAGCAAGGGAAGACCAGTACAAACAAGATAGGAAGTTGGAATGTTGGGAGTATGACAGGGCGAGGTAGGGAGGTTGAGGACGTGATGATGAGGAGAAAGATTGATGTATTATGTGTGCAGGAAACAAAGTGGAAAGGGAGCAGTGCAAAGGAGCTGGGGGGTGGGTATGCGTTGATATACCATAGAACAGAGAAGAGAAAGAATGGTGTTGGGATCATATTAAGCGAAGAGTTGAAAACAGAGGTATTAGAGGTGAAGAGAGTGAGTGGACGCAAAAATTAGCATCAAATTGGTATTGGAGAGAGGCAAGATTAACATCATAAGTCCTTATGGACCCCAGATAGGATGCAGGGATGAAGAAAAAGAGAAGTTCTTTGAAGAGTTGGAGGATACTGTCAGGAGCTTTCCCACAAAGGAGCTGATGATCATTGGAGCAGATCTCAATGGACACGTTGGCAATAACAGAGCTGTTTTCGAGAGGCAGCTTGGACCCTTTGGACTGGGCCAAAAGAATGAAGGAGGACAAAGAATATTGGAGACAGCAGAGGCTTTAGATTTGATGGTTATTAACTCATGGTTTGCGAAACGTAGGAAACATCTTGTGGCATACTGCAGTGGAGGAAATGAGAGCCAGATTGACTACTTCCTGACAAGAAGGGAAAGGAAGAAGTATGTAATGGATTGTAAAGTGATCCCGGGAGAGCCTGTGGTAGCTTAGCATCGGTTGTTAGTATTGGACATGAAGCTGGAGGGCAAGAGAAGGAAACAGGTGAGAAGGAAAGGAAAGATACAGGTCTGGAAGCTGTACAATAGTGATGTACAGACGAACTTCAAGGACAGAGTCTTGAGAAGGATAGGGCAAATGGAGGAAGGTGTGCCTATTAAAGAGGAATGGAACTTCATGAGAGATGTGATGACAGCTGAGGCTACTGAGGTATATGGAAGAAAGAAACCACTAACGCCAACATGCAGAAAAACGTGGTGGTGGTCGGATGAAGTGCAAGCAGAGGTGAAAAGGAAAAAGGAGGATTTCAGAAGTTGGAAACAGTTGGGGACTGCAGAAGCTGAACAGAAGTACAGAGAGGGCAAGAGAGCAGCAAAGAAAACCATTGCAAAGGCAAGGGCGGAATTTAATGAAAAATGGTACCTGGACTTGGACTCAAGGGAAGAACAGAAAAAGATCTTCAAGGTAGCAAAAGCAAGGAATAGACTAAACGGAGACACGGAAGACATCGCAGTGATACAGGATAGTGAAGGAAAAGTACTAACAAGTAAGAAAGACATCAAAGAAAGGTGGAAAGCGTACTTCAGTGAACTTTTGAATACGAAAAATGCAAGAAAGGAGCTTGAGGAGGTACAAGGAAGTGAAGGCCCCCGAGAGGTGCATCAGCGAGGAAGAAGTGAAAGAGGTATTGAATCAAATGAAGAAAGATAAAGCTTCAGGACCATCAGAAGTAACAAGCGAGATGATCCGAGCGTTAGGGCAGGAGGGAGTGAAGTGGCTTGCAAAGTTTCTGAACCGACTGGGGTCTGAGGAGGCAATCCCAGAGAACTGGAAGAGAAGCATCATTGTATTGGTCTACAAAGGAAAAGGGAATATACTTGAATGCGAAAAGTACAGAGGAATTAAGCTGCTGAAACACGACTTAAAGATCTATGAAAGAATACTGGACAAGAGGCTGAGGCAACAAGTTAACATCAATAATATACAGTTCGCTTTCATGCCAGGGAAAGGAACAGCAGATGCAATTTTCATATTGAGACAGAACCAGGAAAATACCTTGGAGGGGAATCGAGCAATGTTTACGGCATTTGTAGATCTAGAAAAAGCATACGGCCGGTGCCTCAGGAAGAGGGGAGTGACAGAAAAGATGATCAGGATTGTGGAGAGTCTGGATGAGCTTCTCTACGCAGACGACATTGTCATCTCAGCCCACTTTAAGGAAAAACTGCAAGAGAAGATTCGGAAGTGGCAGGAGGAGCTGGAAGCAAAGGGCTTGAAAGTGAACGCCAGGAAGACGGAAGTGATGGTATCAGCAAAAGAAGGGGTCTTCGGGTAGCAGTGAAAGATCAAATGAAATCATGACCAGGAAATCAAGCAAGTGGACAAGTTCAATTATTTGCGAACAGTGGTGAATGAGACGGGAGGAAGTAGAGAAGAAGTGAAGGCAAGAGTGAACAAGGCGTGGGGAAAGCGGAGGGAGAGTAGTGGTGTAGTATGTGACAAAAGGATGGCAATTAAGTTGAAAGTAAAGATCCATAAGATTGTAATCAGACCAGTTCTTTTGTATGGCATGGAGGCGTTGGCACTGAGGAGAGCAAAGGAACGGCTACTCGAGAGCACAGAAATGAGGATGCTGAGATGGAGCTGCAACATATCTCTAATGGAACATCGGACAAACGAGGATATCAGGAAATTCCAAAGGTGGTGAACATCAAAGGAAAGGCAAGAGAGGCAAGACTGAGATGGTTGGGGCATGAAATGCGAAAGGGGGAACATTGTACAGTGAGGAAATCACTAATGGCAAAGGTGGAAAGGAAGAGAAGCAGAGGAAGGCAGAGGCTCCGCTGGAAGGATGTGGTCGAAAGAGACATGACGAGCGTTGGGGCAACAAATGGAATGTGGCAACATCGAGGAGAGTGGAGAAGGACGTGTCGAGCGGCTGACCCGACATAATGTTGGATCAAGACGGAAGGGAAAAGATTTTTTTAACCTTTTAAAAAAGTTCTCTATTTCTTCTTATCAGTAGCACCACTGTATTGAACGAAATAGAAATTTTGGTTGGAGTGTTGACGATATTCAACAAAGGAAAAACCCATGTAATAATTTTGTAGGAGGTCGAACGAGGGGAGAAATTTTTATAATTTGTATTTGTTAACAACTGAAATTCTTAACATGATTTAATCCTGCTACACTGAAACCATTAAAAAAAACTAGATAACCATTACACTTCTCAAGTCACAGCTGCACAAGAAAACTGTCTTCTTGTTTATTTGTGTATAAACTATGCTATTATTTAAGTCTCTTTTTATTATTTTTAATGACTTTATCAACACATGTTACCATGCGTAATAAATTACTTTGAAAAGAAGTTACCCAACACACACACACACACATATATATATATTATATATACATTAAGTATATATATATATATATATATATATATATATATACTCCTTCCCTTTAACTAGGCCCTCTCTGGCTGCTCTGCCTACTGGAACACACCTCCTTGGTCTCTTGATCTTCACACAGATACTGTTTATTTCGAAGCACCATTAAGTATTCGCTGTGAGGAGCCGTGGCTTAATGGTCGTGGCTTAATCCGGCCAAGAAATTCCTCACTGCCCAATCAAAGTCCCGCTGAAGGGCACCATCTGAGCCCTAATTGCTGGGGAAAAATGACGTTAAAACTAAAAAAAAAACCAAAAAAAAAAACAAGA
>RDPX01000362.1:582462-595617 GCA_003991215.1 Morbakka virulenta
GAGAGAGAGAGGGAGAGAGAGAGAGAGAGAGAGAGAGAGAGAGAGAGAGAGAGAGAGAGAGAGAGAGAGAGAGAGAGAGGGAGAGAGAGAGAGAGAGAGAGAGAGAGAGAGAGAGAGAGAGAGAGAGAGAGAGAGAGAGAGAGAGAGAGAGAGAGAGAGAGAGAGAGAGAAAGAGAGAGAGAGAGAGAGAGAGAGAGAGAGAGAGAGAGAGAGAGAGAGAGAGAGAGAGAGAGAGAGAGAGAGAGAGAGAGAGAGAGAGAGAGAGGAAGGGAGAGAGAAGACAGAGAGAAAGGAAGACTAACTGCTCACTACCTCTGCCCGGCGCGTTTCACTTGGATACCTTTCTAAACTGGATTGAAATCTTTTCCGGTGTTATTTCCAAATGTATTAGTTTATATTCTGTCTCATTTCCAAGGTTCCTCAATCACTTTGTATTTCTTGTGCTCTTTTCCTTTCAACAAAATACTTCTATAATTGTTCAGAAGCATTAAGGATTGCATTCTCTTCACTGACTGCACCATTCATTTTCTGATAGACTCCTTTTTATTACTCTGGAAAAACTTATTCTCTCTGTACTGTATTTTCCTTTTTTCATACTGGTTGATTTCTGCAGGCTTTACAATCAGCCTTTTATTCAGTTGCATTTAATCATTATTGTTATTACTATTATTATCTCTTAAATAGGAAGTATTAATGAAATCCCACCTTATCAATAAACTAAAAGTCAATGCACTACATCTAGAGGGATGATTCATACTAATTACAAAGTTTTCTTTAGAATGTGTGCCGTTTCAATTAATGCACGTTTTTGAAATTTTTTTTGTGATTGTTAGTTCCTGGTATTTTATTATTTTTATAGAATTATCGGACATTTATTCCCTTCCTAATTTATAACAGTAAATTTCTTCAATTCTCAAGGACTTTTCTAAGGATCCTTTCAGAAAATAATATTGAAGTTTTTTTAACATTTTCAAGTCCTCTCTTAATTTCCAGTTATTTCACTCTCCTTTTGAAGTCTTTTGTTGACGTGTCTGAATATTATTATTATTATTTCTTCTACTAAATGTCACAGTTTACAGTGGTTGCTTCTTCTTTGGTTTCGTGTAAACAATACACCTAAAGCATGCCATGTCCTGAAGTTCTGATGCTAAGTACTGAAGGCAGGATCCTTGCAGTCCCTACAAAACAGGGCGTTTGAAATGTCTAAATATTCATATTTCCTTAGGCGTTTCTAACTTTATTTTTAAGTCCTTTTCTGATGGTAAAGAGTGCTCCTATCACAATTGGTATTACTTCGGTTTTCATTTCCTAAACCCTTAGTATTTCTATTTCAAGATCTTTTATACTTACTTTTCTTTTGTCTCTTTGATTGAAACATCAGATATCTTTATCTTTACATCCATATGAATTTCTTGCACAGCCTTGTGTTCTACCGGTAATGCACATTAGCTACAATATGTTCATAGCTGGGGTCTAAAATGGTTGAAGTCCATACTTTATATAGTTTAGGTACGAATACTATTGGTCTGTAATTTTTTAGCTTAACAATTACACCATATTTAGGTAAAAGGAAGGTGGTAAGCCATTCTGGCAAATCTTCTGGATTAATTAAATAAATAAATAAAATACCAAACCGAAAGGCAAAACTTCTCTACTCCTCTCTGCTGCGTGTTAGTTGGCTTAGGCTGGATAGAGATTGATAGATGAGTTTTGTTAAATCTCTGATGTCGTCTACTTAACGTCGTTTCAGCCGTCCCCGTGATTTTTTCCCGGCGACGTTTCCTTCAAGGCACACTATTGAAAGGCTCTTGTTGGTGTTTCGTTTACTGTGCCCCAAAAGACGTAGCTTTCTTTCTTTGACGACATTTGAGATTCGTTTAGGGTATGTTGTCTGGAGAAGGCTTGCAATCTGGATTTTGTCAAGAAGCAGTTTGCCGGTCATGAATCGCATAATAGGATTTAAGACTTCCAGTTTCTCTAGGGTTGGTCCTACTAGTGCCGCGCAATAAATGCCGTATAAAACAACGGGTATAATGTAGGTGTTGTATATTTTTTATTTTACTTTTTGCGGAGTGCGTTATTGTTGAAAGCAGCCCAGTCTAGAGCAATTCGGTGGTCTACAGCGACGTCGCTTTTAGCGTCAGACGAGACACGGAATCCGAGGTATTCAAAAGGTTTTACTTCTTCAATGACTTTAGTATTGACTGTGATGTGCATAGGTACGTGATCTTTAGCTGTCTTCATGGCTTTTGTCTTGTTGACGTTTATTTGCAACCAAACATCTCTTGCCTGTGGTGACAGGGCATTGACGTAGGTTTGTAGTTGACTTGCTGATTCGTTGATGACAATTATGTCATCTGAAGAAGCAAGGTTGTCAATAAGTTCTCCGTCGATTGAGTTTCCAGAGCCGGTGCTGTTTTGAATTTCAAGGAGAACAGTTGCTAAAAGTAGGATAAAAAGAATGGCTGGAAGAATATCGCTTTGTTTTACACCTCTCAGGATTCTGATAGCGCTTGATATACCGATATCAGTTTTTATGCTTGCCTAGGGTCTTTTCAGAAGGCTTGTAAGAGAACGGTATACCTTTTGTTGATGGGTGTTTTATCTAGTGCTTGCCAGACTCTTCATTGCTTCTTGCGACGTTCGGATTTTGCAGTGCCAATACGTCATAATGTGACTGTCTTTTATGGCCCATCAATTTCAGTCGAATCGTCCCATTAGCGCGAAGCATGCGATGATCCGAGATGTCGGCTCTGTTAATCGTCCTGCAGTCGAGCAACTGGTGTCAAATGTCTTGACGGGTGATAATGAAGTCGATTTGAGTTTTATACTGCTGGGTGGGGGATGACCAGGTTGAGAGACGCTTAGCCGGCTTAAAAAAGTGTTTGTGACAATTTAGCTAGAAATTAGCTAGAAGGCTAATACAATTAGAAATTATTATTAATTTTCTTTTACACACGTGTCACGTTTGAGAATCTTTCTATTGTTCTATGTGAATATTTGATGTTATTCTTGTAGCTCAAACAAAAACCCTCACCTCTGTGGATATGAATTTTATAAACAAACAAGACCCCATCACAAAACTTTCCACCATCATAATTCATAATTTTATCACAATTTCTTGCTGTTGCAATAATGAAGTGTTCCTGGGCTTTTCCTCTATTGATTTCTACATACTATCATTCTTAAGGAAGCAATTATTATCTTTAGCGAATACTTTTGTCATATAGATCATTAAAAATCAGTAATGATATGAAGAATATTTACTTTTTGTAACCAAGTCACCCAATGTAAACTACCAGCAGGTTTTGAGATTTGACACTGTATGTAATAGTTGAAAATAGATCAGTCGTTACTGTTACTATTATATTGGTGCCGCATACCAAGTTATGATCGTAAATCGCTAGTGGAGTTTCTTAGAGGCATAGGTCAGCAAGACTCCTCAAACCTCAAGGTCTTTCTGAAGGACCCTTGCAGACTGAAGTAACGTAGCTTTCTGCAGTTCGAACATTCATGTTTTCAACCAGAGTTGTCCTAACCATTTTCAAAAAAATTTTTTGTTGGGTACCCAGAGCTCCAATGATGATCGGAACCACCTTTATCGGAAGGTCCATTAGCTTCTTCAATTTCCTGGCTAAGTCTTGGTATTTGAGAACTTTTTACTATCACTATTATTATTATAATTATTATTACTATTACTATCACTGTTATTATTATTATTACTTCTTCTTCTTCTTCTTCTTCTACTACTACTACTACTACTACTACTACTACTACTACTACTACTACTACTACTACTACTACTACTACTTTTTATTATTATTATTATTATTATTGAGTGGTGGAGCAAACCCATCCGACTCCCAGCCCGATAAGGGTAAGCTGGGTGTATGCATAACACCTAAGTGTGTGTGATAAATTGATGTTAATAAAAATAAAACACATGACCTTGCAGGTTGGGCCTGGTTAGGTTTCCCAGTTTAGGTGACCCATTCTGCTTAAAATGGTCTCCGTAGCGAGGCTTCACCCAAGACCTCAGGACTAAGTAACAAGTGCGAGCTCGGTATTCAACCATATAGAAACTTGAGATCCACGCTCACGATACCTAGATATGATGCCCCCCACTACTCCCGCCCGTTTAACAGAAATGCGTGATGTGTCAGCCCTTTCAGGAAATGTACAACTGGTTAAGGTCATTATTATTATTAATATTATTATTATTATTGAAAAAAGATGGGACATTGAAAGAGAAGAAAAAATGAACAACTACTGCTATACAAGAGCAATATGCAGAAAGACATTAAAGTTGCAAAAATACTCCTTATTAATAAAGTACAAGAAAATACTTCCAAAAAAACTTTAAAATTTCTAGGTAGAGTATAAGTACAGGAGTGCAGGTACCGTGTTCAATGGGCAAAAGATTTTTGAAATATACAGAATAGCCTCGTGGATCACATTTTGCTCCGTGACTATTCTAGCATGATAGATAATGTAAAGGAGAAGTGTTTGTGGGAAACGGTAGCTTTTGGATACCACTTCAAGAAATTATTCGTTTCCACGATCAGGCAAGAAAATAGAATAAAAACTGTTTTAAAGAGTATATTGCCAGAATAAAAGAGAGGAGAGAGCGTGGAGGCGGCCGGACTTAATGGGCTTTTAAACTAAATCGAAATATTGAAAGTTAACACTTCCTGGAGACACTGATCATGTATCTCTGTTCTGCAGAGCTAAACAGAATACCAGACAGAGAGGTAAGATAAGCAGTGAATACAACTATTTTTACAATGGCTGTTTCCACTTTCCTTTAGGTATAAGAGTGCAACATTTGAAGTAACATTAAATATGGTAAAGTAGTTTACGAGTTATGTAAGCAAATCGTTCAGTCATTGAACCTTTCTGTTAACGTCTGTCACCAAAATGAGACCTCTGTCTGCCTAAACGTTCTTGAATAATTCTAACAGGAAAATACTTCGTTGTATTTCCTGTGGATTCCACTACTGAAAACCACTTCGTACTTTGAGATGGTCTTTTGGCACAAGGATCACTTTGAGAATTATATATCCACTTTTTTTTAGACTTCTATAAAATTCAGGTCAAATATGCCGAGGCCATTTTCCACTTTGGTCACAGTGGACTATGAAATCTCACATCTTCTTCGTTTTTTCTTCTGTAAATACTTATCCTGTAGCAGGTCAATGTGCTGATCGAATTCCATTTTCGCATTTTTCAGAAATTCGTTTGACTTTAAATTTGGAAGATCCTGAATGATAGGTAATAGCTTTTCTGAAAATGCGACTGAACTTTCCTTAGCCAGTAATGAGGCTAAATTGTTTATAGCTATAATGTCTAATGGTACTTCTCCTTCTTCATCGAGCAGTCGTATTGTTGGTGATTCAAAAGTTGTAAAGTCCGTCACCACGCGTAATGGGTTCCTTGGGTTTAAAACATCACAACTTATATCAACAATTAATGATAGCTTTCTTTCCTTGCCAGCACCACTTAGCAATTCCTTATTCAAAAACAATGGCGGTATTGCGACAGTTGGATCTATGGATATACAATTGATTACAATGTCAAAATGTAGTAGCTCAGATATGGGGCCAGGTTTCGCTGTTTCTTTGGAGCCCCATTTTGTAATATGAGATTTTGGAAGGCCAATTCTCTCAAGAGCATCACTAGCCCCGTTACCGCATCTTCCAAAAGCACCTATTATTATCACTTTGGGATACCTGGAATAAAGAAATAGCATTAAAAACACTAAGCAAAAATATATACCATTAATAAAATACATTATTACATCTATTTCTACCCATGCGTCAATCCGTCTATCCGTTATTAAAATATGCGTGTGTGTGTGTGTGTGTGTGTGTGTGTGTGTGTGTGTGTATGTGTGTGAATTTGTAAACGGAAAGGCAAATCACTGTAATGAAAAAATTGTCTCGCGAGTCCATCGGTGGCTGGAAATAGTTTAGTAAGATTTCACGAACACAAAATACAAATATATTATTACTTCTGTGAAAAATCGCAAGACTCCACGTTATGTCGTGAAGCCACTTCAAACAAATGTCAAATGAACAAATGAACGGTAACATAATATTATGTCGGTTGATAGCAACAGTCGGTGAAAAAAAGCCTAAGCAAGAAACATCTGGACTGGCATACAATTTATTAGCATTTATATAAAGCAATGGGAAGCCTCAACCTCTTCAAAAGGTACCCCTGTACGCTTATCAAAAAAAAAGAGGGCGGGGAGATGCTTGTAACCTTCTAGTTTTGTTATTGGCTTGTGATTCCAAAGAAGCTATAGATTTCCCTCACATTAACAATGTAATTTAATCAACTAACCATCTGCAAAAAGAGGGCGGCGAGATGCTTGTAACCTTCTAGTTTTGTTATTGGCTTGTGATTTCAAAGAAGCTACAGATTTCCCTAACATTAACAATATAATATAATCAACTAACCATCTCCATTAATTTCCTAACAACGGCTGAGTATTTATCGAATCACGTACACGGTACTCAATATCCATGAAAGGGTAACAACTTCACGTGACATGGTTTCATAATCAACCAACTCTTCCAATCACTTTGTAACATCTCTAAAACTAATAATAATTAGTTCTCACTGTTATGTTTCCAATAAACGCATTGCTAGAAGGGTCTGTTACCCCAATAAACGAATTGCTAGAAGGGTCTGTTACCCGACACTGTTGGTAGCAACAAATCACAACCAAGCCCGGTTTTGCCCAATGAACAGAAATGGCAATTATACTTTCAAGCAATGTGATAAAAGACTGGCAATTTAATTAATAATGATAAAAAATGCATTGTACCTTGTTTCATCACTCTTTTCAAGGCCATTATTACTTAATACTTTATCAACATTAGTCCATACGTTTGCAATGAGTTTTTCTGAAGATTCACATGGCACTACTGCAGGATATTTAGTTGACGGATTTAAAGACTGATGAGCCCAAACATCTAACCCCAAAGCAGCACCCACAAGACCTGAGAAAAAAAAAAAGAACGAATTACATTGGTAAATGAAAGCAAAACACAAGTAACACATCGTAAGGAACCCAATTAACTCTGATGGCTGTAATAATTGTATGGTTATTCCAGGTGCCATAAAAAGCAATGTCTTTGTCCAAAATGTCACTGAAATCATATGTAGCTTTACCTTTGCTCAAAGTAATGAGTAATATAAATTATTACCAAATGCAATCCTCTCCTGTTGCCTATCAGTGATAACTACATTTAAATATAGCGTGACTCTTTTTGTCACAGTTAGTTGGGCTTGCTATATTGTGGTACCAAGGGTTTTGGTTTACTGGAAGTGTCCAGGGAATTGCTACGACAATTTTATCATTCGTCATTCTTTGTAGCCAACCGATCTCTTCGATTTTTCTGTAGCAGCAACGTTCAAAGTAACGAATCCTGTTAATAGTTTATTTATTACCTATATAGATTTTATATCCCTACCTGAGAATTAAAAATATACTGTTGGACAGGAGTTTTTTTATACGATTAATGCCAAGTTGTCTTCTCAAACATTCTATTCACCCCCAAAATTTGTCATTTCAACTTTTACTATTCTTTCGTCGATCTTTCTTTTATTGTTCTCCTCTTGATTACACTTCCAATTTAGACGTGTACACTAACCTGATCAAATTGTTTTCAATCTGCTGAAATGTAATTTTATCTGGTATTGTGTTGAAATTTGAAATCTTTTTGCTTTTCTTTCCTTTTATTCTAAAACCAGATTGCTTTAATACGGCAAAAAGATTCTCTTTAGAGCTTGATATTACAAGTGTAAACTACAAATGCAAATTATATTTCTTTTCTGATCTCAATACTTTTACATTCTTTTAATGCTTCTCTTAGCAGATGTTCAATGTAGAAACTAAAAAGTTTCGGCTATAGTATCCAACCTTGTCTTACCCCTCTTTAAATGACAACTCTTTTCATGTTAACAGTATGTACTCTCATGGTATAAATGTTCTTTGAAAAGCTGAGATATAAAACTTTCATAGGCTTCATAAATAGGAGGAAATACTTGTAGGTCTTAGAAAGTACTTAGTTATATTACTGCGGTGATTGAAAATATGAAAAAATTTCAGGCTTATGGCGACTGTGAAAATTGGAGGATTTCAGCAGTCGTCATTGATTAACTAATCTTGTTGCTGTAATCAACTGTCAAATAACAATCTTAGTGGCGTTTTCTATTAAAGTTTAATACACCATTTCTCATAAAAAATGATTTGATACCGAGAAATGGCTTCTAGCAAGCGACAATCCTTTTTCAAATTATCTGTTAAAGTAATTGTTTGGAAATGGTATAAACAATTAAGGAGTTCTGTTTTACAGGGCTGAAATAATAGGCGTGAACCAAATTATAACATGCAAAGACAAAAGAGTTCAAACTCAAAATTCTCTTCCTTATCCTGAAATTGTCAAAAAATACAACAGTAGAATGGGAGGGGTCGATCCCTCGAACCAAGGTGCTAGAGAGTATCTTCTTCATGCAAAGTCCAAAGTGCGCTGTAACTTGCTTGTGTTTTGTGACCTTACGGGCATGTTCTGTGTAAACAGCTACATTGTGTTCCACACGTTAAATTAGAAAAACACTGATCCTGTTGGCAAGCTTGGTATTGCAAATGATTTGATTTGATGGTTACAACAGCCTGTAAAATTGTCAACCCTGCAGGCCATCAAAGCGCACGAGTGCATGAAAAGTGCTATGTTCGAGGTTACAAGTTGCAGTTGGTTCTGCCGTGCAAAGGATGGGTTTCAAAGGTGAACATTTGTATGATCACCACGCGCAGCGTTACGCCTTGTGTAATTACTGAGGGAAACTGTCGAAAAAAACAACACATGAACCAACAGAATGAGCAAACTGCTCAATATGTTTTTCTTTTTTGCTCTGTTTGAATAAACAACTATGCTTGTCTGAAAATTAAAAATCCAACATTGTATGTTCTCTAATCGTTCTTACATCGTTTTGTGTGCATAACCAGGGACCAAAGAACTATGGGGTATACCTATGTATCTATCTATGTTCCTACTAATCAATCTATCCATGAATTTGTTTGTCGGTCTATTTTTCTACCTATATCTATCGCTCAATCAATCCATCCATCAATCAATCAATCAATCAATCTATCTATCTCTACCCCCCCCTCTCTCTCTCTCTCTCTCTCTCTCTCTCTCTCTCTCTCTCTCTCTATATATATATATATATATATATATATATATATATATATATATATATATATATATGAAGGGGTCAATATTGGCTATGCATAAAAATTTTGAAGTGAATAGGATCAATCTACTGTGTCTATTTTACATATACAACTATTTTCATTATCAAGGTACCTTGAGACCACCGAGGCATCAATGTCTCAGGCAATAACTATCAATTGATAACTGTTGCTAAGATTAAACAAAATTATTTTAACATAACATGCAAATTTGGCATAAAAACTGTTTTAAGGGTTATGCAAAAAAGAGTTTCAAGGGTTAAGTAGAATTACCGAAAACTTACTTTTTTATAGTAATCAACCTCTCTTCTTCCCATATTAACGTGCCGCCCCTGGTAATTTCTCTTTACTACATAAGTGATAAGAAAATACCATTTGCCACTTATTTCCAGTTTAGATAATTTTTTGCTGCTTTCTCTGGTNCTCTCTCTCTCTCTATATATATATATATATATATATATATATATATATATATATATATATATATATATGAAGGGGTCAATATTGGCTATGCATAAAAATTTTGAAGTGAATAGGATCAATCTACTGTGTCTATTTTACATATACAACTATTTTCATTATCAAGGTACCTTGAGACCACCGAGGCATCAATGTCTCAGGCAATAACTATCAATTGATAACTGTTGCTAAGATTAAACAAAATTATTTTAACATAACATGCAAATTTGGCATAAAAACTGTTTTAAGGGTTATGCAAAAAAGAGTTTCAAGGGTTAAGTAGAATTACCGAAAACTTAATTTTTTATAGTAATCAACCTCTCTTCTTCCCATATTAACGTGCCGCCCCTGGTAATTTCTCTTTACTACATAAGTGATAGGAAAATACCATTTGCCACTTATTTCCAGTTTAGATAATTTTTTGCTGCTTTCTCTGGTAAGGTTTGGACTCTCAATTAATCTCTTCATGGAATCCTTTCCATTACCATACTACAAAACTATTTATAGATTACAATACGCTTTCTGTAGCCTTCGTACGTTTTATTTTTAACTAGAATTCTACAGAAACAATCACAGAAAATACAAACAAATTTTACCTGCAATAGGTTCGAATACATCAACTGCTCTCTTGCCCTGATCATTACACATGTATTCGTAATCAAGGAGTGCTCCCCCACTTTGACAAAAGGAAAGCAGCTTATCCTCCCCGCCGTATTGGTCTTTGTAACAATGACCATAGCAGATATGCGTATGTACCAGTGGCATTCGAAATTCAGACCACTTTTCAATTCCTATAATGTATGCATCTGGTGGAGCATCTTGCAGCTGAGACGGATAGAAAGGCATAACAATCTTAGTTAACTATTTCCAGAAAACCCAACAAAAACAAATAAAAAGTAAAACAGAAAACACAACAAAAACAAATAAAAAGTAAAACAGAAAACACAACAAAAACAAATAAAGAGTAAAACAGAAAACACAACAAAAACAAATAAAAAGTAAAACAAAAAACACAACAAAAACAAATAAAGAGTAAAACAGAAAACACAACAAAAACAAATAAAGAGTAAAACAGAAAACACAACAAAAACAAATAAAAAGCAAAACAGAAAACACAACAAAAACAAATAAAAAGTAACAGTAAGTTCACAAGTTTCATATAATACGATACCTGTCCAAAACACTCGAAGTCACTTTCTTTTTCTGAGGTGCCGATGTCACCAAAGGCTTTCTTTCGTCTGTTTTTATTTCCGCTCTTTGTACGCTTTCCTTTCTCTGATGTTCAAGTCTTTTGTATTGTACCAAAATTCGACCCAGCGAAGTGAGAAATATACGTTGAAACGTCCAAGAGAAACTTCGTTGGAAAACATTTTGAACTTCATTCAACTATGCCGACTTTTCTGGCACAACGAACTTCTCGTATCCGATTTGACATAGTTGAGACCATTGGAACAACTTTTACGCTGAGCTGTTGAATAGGCAGCACGAAAACAAAGTTCCACAAGATAACATGGCAGGAAAAAAGCTTTCAGCTTTAGCTTCATTTTCCCCAGTGCAGACTAAATGTTGAGAGGTCCACTTTTCGGCACGGCGAAATAATCGCTTGCGTACTTGACGACATCGACGTAGCGGTCAGTAATTTCATTTGAGGTACTGTTAAACAATGTGCCGTACCTACTCTAAAGACGACGAATTGATTCCATCTTCACATTAACCAGGGAGTAGGGGTCACCACCACTCATCTTCGGACTGCGTGCACAGTTAAGAACACGACAAATTTGGGACAAGCAGGCTCTCACAACATTTTTTGAGTACAGACCTCGATAGCGTTCTTCAAAACAATCCGAAATTTGTGGGGCAATACTTGCTCCATGATTAGAAAGATAAGTTCGCCCTTGATTTTATTCTGTCCACTTGATGGACCCCGTTTCAGTTTCTTCGATTGTTTCTATGACAGTTCTAAATGTTGGCAATGCTTCAAGGATGTAATTTTGACTTTTCCAGATAAGGTTCAGTCGGTGGAAGTACTTATTTTTTGTTTCTTCAACGATATCCACATATATGAAGCTCAGATTGTTCTTCTGGGTAATCAAACTCAGCTTTTGTGCGTGTGCCATAATATCAACAAAAAATAAGGAGCGGATTAACACAGATAGATGTAACAGCTTTTTCAATTTTTCCTTCAAAGTGGCAAGGTCAGATTATTTTTCTGTATGGGCTATAAGTATAATGTCCTGAAGATGTTGGGCGTAAACACCAAAATTATTCATCAGCCTATTTATCGCTTTAATTCAGTGATCCACCCAGCGCGTACTTGTGCCTCCCACAGGCGTAACACCTCTTCCACAAACCTCGTAGAGATCTTCAAAACAAAGTTTCATTTCCCTAGGCTTTTTTATGATTTCTCGTACAAATAATATAGATGCATCGAGGAAGTACCTACTTCCAGACAAATCTTCAATGCGGTTCCTAACGACCTTGAAAGACGAAGTGTCAAACACCAGGTAAAAGATATACGCGAGAATTCAACTTAAAATAGTTTCATCCAACTAGAATCTTATTCGCTGCTGTATCCATGAATGTCACGTATATAACGTCTTGCTCATCAACACCTTTATCAGTGGAATCATCGCACAAAACTCCGATGACATTTAATTACCGTAATTCTACCAAACTTTGGACATCAAACAAGTAGTCTTTGATGCTCTTGTTAAATTCTCCGCAAGCTTCGTTATTTGAATAAGATGGCAGATGCAAGTTTGTGTCATTGACATTTTGCAAGTCGATCAATCCTGAAAATCACCCTGAAGACGACCCTTTTTTACTACGTAAGAACCAGTGCTGAATAATTTGTCCGGTCCCCATTTTACTGTCGACAACATTTTCTGGAAGGTAGACTTTACAGGAGCATCATTTTGAACTTCTACGCAAATTGTCCCTTTTAGAACAGTCCAGCCAGCATCTACATATTCTTGGTGTTTTATTACCTTTTCCGCCTGCTGATGACAAGCACTTTTTTCATAACAAGAAAACGCACATTTTTTCAACGGTGCCTACCGTTTACAAAAGCTGGACTTCAGGACTTCGCAAGTTCTATCTTTGATTTCTGTAAAATGGAAGATGAGTAGAAGACTCTCTTGTTTCACAAGTAACCAAGGAAATTCATGCTTCCAACTTCTTAGTGCACCATCTTTCACGATGAAGTTGAAACCAGATACTTTGCGATACCAAATGATGGTACAAATCACTCACTCACTCACTCACCACACACACACACACACACACACACTCTCTCTCTCTCTCTCTCTCTCTCTCTCTCTCTCTCTCTCTCTCTCTCTCTCTCTCCCCTCTCTTTTTAAATCTAATACACCTGCAACCTATTGTTTTTACATAATTTATACCCTGTTAATGTCTTATTAGACATCAGCAAGAAT
>RDPX01000362.1:604774-622582 GCA_003991215.1 Morbakka virulenta
ACAAGCCTCTTTCGTGATTTGCTTCACTCTTCAGGAAAAAAAAACAAAAAAAAAACAAAACTTTTCCAATTTATCATATCTTATATTACGCTCTGCATTTTATGTATTGAGCACTTTAATACAGATAACCGAATCGAAAGCTTTATATATATATATATATATATATATATATATATATATATATATATATATATATATATATATATATAGTATTTATAGTATATTTTGGCGAAAGAAGAGTGATTCTAAGTATTTCTTCCAACGATTCTTCTGGTTTATCTGTTGATCTTGACAAGAAGGACAAAAGACCAAACCAGTGCGTCTTCTCAAGTCTCAATCTTGAACTAACTCGTTCTTTTTTTCTACCACCCAACACAGTACAACAACATCGTTAACCACATACTTCAACATGTTTGTCCTCAAATATAACGATTGTTTTTACGAACAAAAATAAACCAACAAGACAAGTCTTCCTTGAGTATAACAAAATCAGTTTTAAAATTTATGAAAATAACTTTTGAAGACCTATCCTAATAACCAAAAGTATCTAACAAGAACAGATAATCTAAACACAATTAAAAAGACAAATTGTATACATGAAGTAGATGTACGGCGGAAAGAGCGCGTTAGGAGTAATTAAGATTATCAAAGACAAGATAAGATATTAACAGTAAAGGGATGATAGATGAAAAGAAAAATATGCGAACTGTATCGAGCTGCATGTATGTATGTATGTATGTATGTATGTATGTATGTATGTATGTATGTATGTGGTGCTCAAGGACTGGTGTGGACTTGTGTTAAAAGCACATAAATGTCTTAGCGGAATACAGAGCTTCTCCCAGTCAAATCAACCCCACATGCACCTCTTGAGCACAGCTTCGCTAACGGGGCTCTGGTGGTTAGCGAGTGTTCAGCGCCGTAAATCTGAACCTTCACTGCCTTGTGGATTAGGTTCTTTTACCAAAGGCTAAGGGTGAGGTAACCCTGAAAGAAACCTCGAGAGGAGCTTAGGCCCTGTCAGCTGAGGCACGCATGACCCACCGGCGTGTGGAGTATGCTCTGGTGCCCAGCAACCTAAGCCCCAACCATGGGTCAAATGGCATAGGGGGTAGAATGGGCTTTTGTAAAACCGTGGTGAAGGTAGCCATTCTAGGAGACGCCACCTTTGATATCAAAGACAAAGAAGCTGTAATGTAACAATTTCAGATTGTATCTCTCCTAGGTATGTACTGTTCTAGCCAATTGATTCAATTTCGGCTTCTTTGTTGTGGTCAGAAGAGGTACAAACTCCATAATACTAAAACCTACAGACAAAGCAGTTTGTTGGCCATCTTGCTATTGCCTGTCGCTTGCTTTATGGCTGCTGAGTCTTAGAGAGTGGTATAGGTGTTGTACAAGCCTATGTCATTTAAATCCCTTGATGTACAGATGTCTCTTGACTTGTTATTGAGATTGCAGATTTACCAATTGGAAGGTCACAGCCACAAATCTGCACATAGGCGACAGGAATCTTATCTTAACATCGTTGTTGTGTCTTACTGTAACAGGGGCATACTCCGGTGGAGGATTTTGTGACTGAGCAGCCCTTTTTAGGGATAGCACTGCTCACCCTAATTCTTGGGAATTAAGGATACGAATTTAGTTCATCCTGAAACACAGACGGCCTTCAAAGAACACAAAGCAGTTTTGCAACGCGACCTTAGAAGAATGAAGAATGAATAGTAGTCACAGATTTCCTTAGAAATTCAAAGAGCACATGACACTAAGGACATGGAGCTGTTTTATGGTCCTTTACGCGAAGTATTTGGCCCTCCAAAATCTTGCGTAGTTCCTCTAAAGTCAAAAGACAACAGGGACATTATCAAAGAACCAAAGAAGATTTTGCAGCACTGGCATAAGCACTTTGCTGACTTGTTTAATAATCCTTCAGTAGTGGATATAAATATCATACAGAACCTCCCACAATGTGCTGTTAAGTTTCGAATGGATCGACTACCAACTCGTGAAGAAGTAAAAATCGCTCTTAAAAAAATCAATACAGGCAAGGCACCTGGTCAAGATGGCCTACCAGTTAAAGGTCTAAAGATAGGAAGAAAAATGTGACCAATGCAGTATTCAGTCTTATTACTAAGACCTGACATGGCACCAACGTACCCAGGGATTGGATAGATAGTATCTTAGTGTCTCTGTTTAAAGGGAAAGGGGAGAAAGGTGTATGTTATCACTATCGGGATATTACACTCCTAGAAGCTGTGGGGAAAGTTTTCTCAAGACTGCTGTTAAACAGGCTAATGGAAGATATCTGTCGGACAACCATTCCTGAATCGCGGAGTGGCTTTAGACATGGCAGAGGTACCATTGACATGATATTTACTGCACGTCATCTCCAAGAGAAATGCATTGAGCAGCAGATACCACTGTATCAAACCTTTGTTGATTTAACGAAAGCTTTCGATATTGTGAATCGCCATGTTTTGTGGATAATACTTGGGAAAGTAGGGCGTCCACCACTCTTTGTGAGCATGTTCAAGCAGTTGCATGAGGACATGAAAGCTCGTGTTCTTTTCAATGGATTATTGTCTGAGGAGATTCCGATTGATAACTGTGTTAAGCAAGGGGACATCTCAGCACCAAGACTTTTTTCCATATTCTTTGCTGTAAATCTTTCACATGCATTCCATGACTGTGATATAGGTGTTCCTTTGCAATTTAGAACTACTGGAAGTGTTTTCAATTTGAGACGGTTTAACTTTAAGTCAGAAGTCTGTAGTAGTCTAATCAGAGAACTTCTATATGCTGATGACGTTGACTTTCTTGCTTGTTCTGCTGAAAATATTCTGCTCATTATGGATCGTTTTTCCGCCTCATGCACTGTGTTTGGTCTTAAAATTAGCCTGAAGAAGACAAAAGTCACGTACACACCAGCTCCTGGCGAACCATACATTGTACCAGGTATTTGTCTATGGCAGTTCATTAGGTGTGGTAGACGCCTCTGTGTATCTTGGTAGCACTCTGTCAAGAGATGGTTCCCTTGATGCAGAAATACACCAGAGGATACAGAAAGCCTCTGTTGCCTTTGGAAGGCTTGAAAAACGAGTTTGGACAGATCGCAGCATCATCTTTAAAATCAAGCTCTGCGTGTATAAGGCTTTTGTTTTCGCAGCTCTTTTGTATTCTTGTGAGACATGGACCGTACATCGAATACATCTCAAACTACTTAAACGCTTTCATCAGAAATGTTTGAGACGCATATTCAATATCAAGTGGCAAAGCCAAACACCTGATAGTGAAGTCCTTGTCAGAGCAGGATACACAAGTATCGAGTCAATGATCATCGTCAATCATATGCGCTGGGCTTGCCATATGATTCGTATGGAGAACGATAGACTCCCTAAGCAACTGTTTTATGGGCAACTCCAGAGTGGAAAGCGACCACAGCACAAACTCAGAAGAAGGTACAAAGATTGTATCAAAGAAAATCTAAAGAAACTAGGAATAGACCTTAAAAACTGTGAGAGGCTAGCCTTGGAAAGAGCGACTTGAAGAAGGCACATGACGACAGGTTGTGCATTGTTCGAAAATAGTCGCCTGGAACATAAACGGTTAAAGCATAGAAGGCTGGGAGAACAACCTCGATGAAGGCACAAAGAGCTGAAAGTGTGACAAATGTGATCGAATTCTTCTTTCAAAAGCTGGCTTTGTCAATCATTTGAAGTCCCATGTCAGATCAATACCACTTTCTAACCTCCCTCCAAGGCTATATTGTGTTATGTGTGATGTGTGGCAAGGTTTACAAATCAGTGCCAGGTCTCAAAAGACACATGGCTGTACACAGACACCAAATTTCACAAAGTAATACCATCAATCCACTGGAAGCTTTTTCTTTCATCTGTCACCTATGTTTCAAGCATGCAGATGAGAAGCGGGTCTCCAAAGTCACTTACAAGGTCGCACAAGGAAAGACAGAAATTTTACTGACAACAGCTGAAGTCATAGACGGCAACCATCTGTCAAGATGGAACAATCACCATGCATGTATGTATGAATATATGGTAACTCAAGGATTGGTGTGGGCATGTGTTAAAAGGACGCAGATGCTCTAGCGTCATATAGCTTCTCCCAGTCAAATCATCCCCAGATGGACGTCGTGAATTCTGCTAAGCTAACTAGGCTCTGGTGAACGTCAAGTCTACAGCTCCAGCAAACTGGACCCTCGCTGCCATGTGGGTTAAGGCCTTTTAACCAAAGGCTGAGGGTGAGAAACCCATGACGGAAACTTCCAGAGGAGCTTCGGTGTTGCCGATTGTAGCATTTAGGAGCTACGGGCGTGTGAACTACGTTCTGCCGCCAATTAATCTAAGTCCCAGTCATGGGTAAATGGCATTAAGGGGTATAAGGAGCTCCTATAAACCGTAGTGAATCGATTCCTTTTCGGAGAGAAAAACTGTAATGAAAAAGCTGCAGCCAAAGCAACTTCCGGTCATCTTGCACTTGCTTGTCACTGGGTTATTGTTGTGGCGGCTTAAAGTGTGGCCCTTCTGCTGTACAAGTGCTGGTCACTATAATCCTATGATGTGCAGATGTTGCTTAGGATCTTTTTTTATTTTTATATTTTTATTTTTCATTTCAACTGTAACTTTTATGGCGATGGAGGAGTGGTGGCATGCAGATCTGACCAATTGGAGGTATACAATCACCATTCTGCACGCAGGCCAGAGGAACCTTATCTTAATATTCTTGTTATTTCTTAACATGATAGAGGCCAACTCCGGTGGGGATCCCAATGACTGATCAGACCTGCGTAGGGAGAGCACTGTTTACCCAGAGTCTTGGGAAAGTACTAGAAAAGTTGCACCAAAATTTGTCCGTCATACTCTCACTGGTTACTTCCCTACAGCTTACGATGATTCAACTAAGCAGGACGAAAACTGAAATTTATCATAAAAAAGAAGTAAAACTAAATCCATGCTGTTGGTGCTGTCCCTGAGAAAGCATCATCGTACCATAAAGAGCGCAGGACAGCACTTGTTGCTGGAGAACTACAGAGACTTGATATAGATTTTGCTGCTCTATCAGAAACCTTTCTCTCTGGAGAGGATAACATAACAGAGGTATTATCAGGCTACACTCTCTTCTGGGTTGTTAAAACGTAAGGGTATACGTAGAGATGGTAGAGTTGGTTTCGCAATTAAAACATTTTTGGTTGCTGTAGAATTTTCTTCCAGTATCTCGAGACTTCGTGTTCCTCTCTCCCACAATAGACTCGTCACTATTCTTTCGATCTCTGCACAAACTCTTCAAGGAAATGGATACGATATCTCATGCTTCTATGATCCTCTTCACTCTGTTATTGCATCTACTCCAAGTCATGAAAAAAGAGCTACTTTAGGTTATTTCAATGCCCCTGTTGGGAAATATTATGAGACATGGAGTGCTCTCGGCCGTTATGGAATTGGTACCATGAATACTATCGGTCTCAAGCTGCTATAGGTATGCTCAGAATTGAATGTTGCAATCTGAAATACTTATTTTTACCGTAAATTAAAGCACATAGCTGCTTAGGCATATCCATGATAAAAGCATGGTCAACTTATTGACTTCATTTTAACTCGAAAAGGCGACCATTGAGATGCATATTCTGTTGGTGTCATGTGCTGTGCTGAATGCGACACTGGTCACAAGAAAGTTCGTTATGGTGGGATTAAGGTGCCTAACCGTATTAACATTGTCTGACGCCAAGTTAAATTTCCATGAACTTCAAAAGAGTATGCTGGAAAAGCCTGACAGTCTTAAGTTTGATAGCACGTCGTAGAATTTCAAAACTGGGTCTAAGACAACAATCTTGAAATTAATCAAATGCTGATGGACAAGCAAGCTATTTACGAATCCTTACTTCGTGAAAATCATTTTGACTAAACAACTAAGTGGAATAAATATAAAGAGGTCAAAGCCACATTGCAACAATAGCTAAAAAAAGCCAATGTTGGATGAATCTCACAAAGCAGATTCAAAGGGTGTTTGATACGAAGAATTCCCAGGTATTTTTTATACTACTGCGCCACGTTTTTGGTCCTCTTCTTCTTCGATATCTTTCTTGATGTCAAATGATGATTCTACTGTCATTAAGGACCCAAAGAGCATATTAAAAAGATGGCAGGAACACTTTTCTGATGTTTCACAATTTCTCGGCTGTGGATGTTGATGTGATCCATAGAGTCCCGCAGTGAGATATCAAACTCAGAATAGATCATTTTTCTAGTGTGGAAGATGTGTAATTAGCTATCATGCAAGTCAGTAGTGGCAAAGCACCTGGTAAGAAATGGCCTTTCTGTGGAACTACGTAAAATTCAAAGTGTGAATACTACTTATGTCATCTTTAGTCTTGTTGACGAGACCTGGGAATGTGGTCCTGTTTCACAGGATTGGATCGATGCAGTCTTGGATTGGATCGATTACTTTGTTTAAAGGTAAGGGACAGGAGAATATTTGTGACTACTACCGGGCAATAACGCTCTTGGTAGCTGTTAGCCAAGTTTTTGCGCGACGTCTATCGATCAGGCTATTGGAAAATGCTTCTTATGCTATTCTGGAGTCATAAAGTCATTAAAGAAAACCATATCTTTAGACCCTCTACCAGGTCTAATAGGGCTACTAAATATATGATTTTATTTCGTTCTTCTTTTGTTCAAATGCTTCAGGAATGCGATAAGAGTATAATAATAAGGTTTCAAACACAGGTCGCAATTTTAATCTCAGAAGGTTTAATGGCCTTAATTATGACACAATGAGCAGGAAATGTGGCACTTGTGGAGCAAATGCTTGTGTCTAAGGCTGGCAACGTCAACCACCTGACGTCACACCACACTCGTGATTGGGTGAGCTTGGTACCTACTAGACCACGCCAAACAACCTGTGTAATATACAGCAAATATGCAAGTCCACTGTCGGATTGAAAAGACACATGGCTGTTGATAAGAATACTCTTCAACTTCCAAAAATTAACCAAGTGGAACCCACTCAATTTATAGGTTATATCCGGTTCATAGTGTCTAAATCTATAATTTACAGCAATACTGCAAAGTTATCTCAGATGGCATGGACGACAACGTGGAGAAAACTGAAGATGATGGCAAGCATCTGAAAAGATGTAGCAATTATCATGTATGGATGCATGTATGTATATTATGCGACTTTAGTTGATTTGATATAATATTTCATCCGTAAAAGCTGGAGCAATTTTTTTGAAAAATTTCATAATATTTATACTGATATTTTGATTTATTATGTGTTTTGCAGGGAGCCAACTTATAGCTTTCAATTCGGTAACCCTAATATGTAATGTGTCTTTTCAAATGAGATAAAAACTAATGCATCTGTTTTATGCAGACTAATTTTTCCTCAGCATTGGTTTCCATGTTGAGGACGCATTCTCAAGATGAGGTTAAATAGGAGAGTTTAAAAAAAACTTGCGAAGTGAGTTATCTGGGATGCTTTGTTAAGAAATTCCTTTCATTTGAGCATTCTGTTCTTTTCCATGCTTCTTATCATTGGACCTCTCACGAAAATTTTGCATGTTTGGCGCTGGACATTTTTCTGTGAAAGATGCGCTTGCAAAACTAATCTGGTTATTCACAAACACTTATTGCTCATATGATAGACCATGTGACCATTATAGTCATTGGTAGTGGTTCTAGCCCGGATTAATGCAAACATATTTCTCACTTTTCACTTTTCAACCAGCCGAAATCCTCTTGATCTATATTATATAATATTCATTGATACTATATTTCTATTTTCAAGGGGTGATGAATTCGTTCACGGCAAAATACTATTCCTTAATCTACCTGAAGGGATGCATCCGACAACGTCAAGTATGTTTTCAATTTTAAAGCCAAAAAATGAATGACACTCCATGGCAACAAATATCATTTGGCGACATTCTATTTAGGTAGTGTATCTACCATCATCAAGTCTAAAAATAGTAAACTTTACAATTTTAGACTTGATTATTAGTTGGTAACAATATATTTAGGTAGAGTAACTACCTAATGATGCCAGTTATACTACATAAAAAAACTATTACCAACTAACAGTTGCTCACATCGAGTATCATTAAAATATCACCGTTGCAATGTTTTAACCTTATTGACTTTGGCATTTAAATTTCAACGGGTTAATCGTTTTAAATGCTTTCTTTATTACCAGGAAGTTATCTTCAAATTGGAGAAAAATCATTTCTAACACCATTTCTTGATAACTGTTTAAGAGCAGACCTGATACCTCCTTTCCTGAAGTTTTGAATTCTGATCGATGGGTGTTATGATCGAAAATCAATCCATGACGTTCAAAAGTCTTACTAAAGAAGAAAATTATTGAAGCATAGAGTGACTGTATCAGTACAAGGAAGAGTTAAAACAAATGCAAAATGTGTTAAAAATAGCTACTCTGTCTGAGAGTCATTTGTTCTTCATGCAAGAAACTGTAGTCAAAGTCTTAGGAAAAAGTAATCGTCTGTGCATAACAAAAAGTTTCAGATTTTATCCCGAGAACAATAACGACCCTTATTTTAAATAAAAGATATCTTCGTTAGTTATGAACCAGACAACATTGCCAACTATGTAATGAAGACATTATCGCTGAGTACCAAAGCTAAGTTTAGATCAATATGGTCAGAAGGATGTTTTTGTTTAATTAGGTAACATATTAAAATTTGTGTAGTGAAAACCGTGTATGGCAATGTGCTAATTGACATTAAAATGAAAACTCTTTCGTATATTCAAAAGGGAAAAATGGAAAAGTCGTCCATAGACATCCTTAAAGATATGGATTTCGTTGACATTCTATTTGAAAAAAGTGTAGTGAGGATTAGTTTACGATATCTATACACATATATATATATATATATATATCACATCCCATCAGCAGATGAACAAATAAAATTGCAGAGTGCTCAATATTTACTAAAATAGAGCCAATGTAGCCAATGTAGCAAAACAGAGCGAATGTAGTAAAACGTGCAGCCTCTGTCTGACGGAGAAATTTCACATAATTACGTCCAAATTGAAACTATTAAACAAAACATCTGAACTAATCTCTACATGTCGACAAGTCAATAAACAGCTTTTAAAGAACTACAAATCCGTCCCACAATTGAAAATTTTAATGGATTTTTAATTACTTCCTCAACTTTATATATAACTGCATAGGTTTTTAGCAGTTTTTTTATGTGTACATCTGATGAATGCGTGAGCAAGAAACTCAGAGTTATGTACTTTTTTTATCAGAAATATTGAAATATAATTTTAACTTATATATATATGTATGTGTATATATATACATTATATTTATTGGAAACTTTCATTGTAGTTGATAGTTGATCAAAGCAAAGAAAATTTTAGAACAAAACCAATACCTTTCAGATCGTTACCAGCCAATAATGACTAATACCATTCGATGAATTTTTAAACCTGAAAACCGTAAATGTTTCGCGGAAGAAACAAATAGACCAGAAAAAGTTAAGAAAATGATTTCGATACAATACATAGGCAAGAGTACAAAAGAATACACTAATCCAATTAAAATACAATGTGCCTTGCATTGTAGTAATGGCTCTTTGAAGTCAAAGAAAATATCCCATCTCTCAGAACACCAGTAGAGAAGTCTTTGAAAGTACAACTTTGTATCAATTATTTTGTTCACGGTGCTTTTTGTGCTATGTCTACCAGACCAGTTGACAGTTATAGATTCAATACAGAGAAAGCATACGGCACTCCACACCTGTTAACTAACCTTTGAGATTCTATAGTGGGCAATTACAACATTCAAATTTTAGCTTCATCTTGCAAAAGCAACGAGCACCTGTTGGTCCTCCTAAGCGCTTTAAAAAGAGAATTTGAAAACAGATCTCAACACAAGTTTTTTTGAACTATNAAAACCAATACCTTTCAGATCGTTACCAGCCAATAATGACTAATACCATTCGATGAATTTTTAAACCTGAAAACCGTAAATGTTTCGCGGAAGAAACAAATAGACCAGAAAAAGTTAAGAAAATGATTTCGATACAATACATAGGCAAGAGTACAAAAGAATACACTAATCCAATTAAAATACAATGTGCCTTGCATTGTAGTAATGGCTCTTTGAAGTCAAAGAAAATATCCCATCTCTCAGAACACCAGTAGAGAAGTCTTTGAAAGTACAACTTTGTATCAATTATTTTGTTCACGGTGCTTTTTGTGCTATGTCTACCAGACCAGTTGACAGTTATAGATTCAATACAGAGAAAGCATACGGCACTCCACACCTGTTAACTAACCTTTGAGATTCTATAGTGGGCAATTACAACATTCAAATTTTAGCTTCATCTTGCAAAAGCAACGAGCACCTGTTGGTCCTCCTAAGCGCTTTAAAAAGAGAATTTGAAAACAGATCTCAACACAAGTTTTTTTGAACTATTCACACTTCGTTAGCTTATCAATATGTCTCAAAATCCAGTTATTCAAAATAGCTTTATTCATCTCTTTGTAATTGTCAACATGAAATTTAAAAGGATGAATAAATTTGATGTCAGTTGTGTAAATTTTCCAAAAGGATACACTGTCCGATGCTCCGTAATCTGGTAAATAGTGACCACCAAGCTTTACTGTATTTTCCGTTTGATCAAGCATTCTAATCACTGTAGTTACTGCCATCTCAAGAAAGACACCATTATGGTAAAATATACTAGCCAAGTCCATATACTTTTGTGCATGTATCCTTGGTATATAAAAGAGATCAGACCAGCCTCGACTGCAGTACATGACACCATTACCATTGTAAAGTAAAGTCTTTTTTATAATTTGATAATCGTTGACTGAAAATCTCTTTTGGATTTCTTTGATGGCTGCAATACATGCTTTGAGACCAACAGGACTGTTTAACCAAACCCAGTGAGATGAATTCTTTTCTACAGGTACATCAGAAAAAATAGGGGCTGCATTAACAATCAAAGCTCCTTGCCAAATCTTTGTCTTATCTAAATTTCCAAAATTCCAAAAGTTAACTATCATATCATCGTTAATATAAAAGTAACCCTCAAACTCTGGATATCTTTTGATAGCTATTGTTAAACAGTGATACCCAAGGACTCCATCAACCAGTTCAAATGAAATATTCACCTCTGGTATTTTACCAATAGTTTTCCCACAGAAAGCAATGGATGGAAATGCTCTTCCATACATGCGCTTTAATATTGGTATATTGTCATAAAATTCATGATTAAACACAATGACAAGAAGAACATCTTTGAATGCATTGTGGTAGCATTTGCCCCATCTGTTGCTATGAACAGTTTTAGTTTCCCTCTTTATGTATTCTTGTTCGCAAGAAATTAGTCTTGAGATATCTGAAAGAAAAAGAAATTAAATACTTGACAGGACGAGAAGCAATGACATCTATCTATCCATCAATCCATCAATCCATCTATCTTTCTGTCCATCTATCCATAAATCTATCTATCTATCTATCTATCTATCTGTCTCTTTATCTATCTATTTACCTATCTATCTATCTATCTATCTATCTATCCATCAATCCATCAATCCATCTATCTTTCTGTCCATCTATCCATAGATCTATCAATCTATTGATCGATCGATCTATCTATCTATCTATCTATCTATCTATCTATCTATCTATCTTTCTATCGATCTTTCTATCTATCTATCTATCTATCTATNGTCTATCTATCTATCTACCTATCTATCTATCTATCTATTTATCTATCCATCCATCTATCTATCTATCTATCTATCTATCTATCCATCCATCTATCTAACTATCTATTTTCCTATCTCTCTATCTCTCTATCCATCTATCTATCTATCTATCTCTTCATCCATCTATCTATCTATCTATCTATTCATCTATCTATCTATCTATTCATCTATCTATCTATCTATCCATCTATTTATAAGAAAAGCCTTTACAAAAAAATGTACTTATTCACCAAAGTTGTCTTGGCTATATTTCTCTAGAATTTTGAAAAATATCCTGTGAAAACCTAGGCGAATACATACACATATGTATGTGTGTGTTTGACATTATTTTTTTATTTTTTAGTCTAAAAAATTGGAAGACTTAAAATTAATTTTCAAATCACATTGTTCTATCTCCTGTTTATTTTGCTTTTAACTAGAAAAAAAATTGACTGAGCATTGCTGGAAAATGATTTTTATGGTGTTTTCTTACCAATGTTTGGTGCAAATCCTGACTTATTTTAAAATAATTAAAAATATTTTTGTAACAATTGTGCGATTAAGACTATTCATTTGTAAAGGCCATAAAAATATATAAATATGAAGAAAAAACCTAGATTGCATTTTAGACCATACCACAAGGCACCATTATTACTTCTATAAAGCGCTTTGGGTTAAAATTTTCCTAAGACATTGCGCAGTTATAGTTTTTTTCCCTCGCATCTCGCGACTCTAAAATTCCACATTCCAGCTATCCTCTTAAATACGATCTCTAATCTCTTATGTCAAGGCTGATTGCTATCTGTTTTCTGTCTGATCTCTGTTGTTGGTTTTAAGTAGCTTTTGCTGTGTAATAGTCTTAACAGTCTGTAATTTATGAATGCTAGAGCTAAAAAAGAAGATATAATTCCTCTTTTGATTGGTGTAAATGAAAAGTCTAGATGTGCTATTGTTTACACTGAAGTATTTTAGAATGAGTTGCGATTGAGCACAAAAACAGATATTTACTTTAACAGTCCCTGTGCACGATAGAGAAACAGTTAAGGATGTATTGTATGTATTGTATGTATTTATTTGCCACTAACAAAAAAAAATACAAATGTTCAAAGGTAAATGTTAAAAACCTAATACATGATATTATCCAAAATAGTTAAAGAATAAGAGTAAACAGAAACAAAAAAGAACGAAACAAACAGGCGGGACGATAATCTAGAGAAACGGTGGCAGGGGTAGCATAATACAGATCATGAAGACCTTATTTTCATTATGGCCCCATGGACATTTTTAGTAAACAGTAAGCCAATAAAGCCGATATAATATGCCTTTTCACTCTTTCCTTTTGAAAGTTGCTTTGTGTATATTATTCGAAATAACAGCCAAAGTTCATTTATAGACGTCAGACATCATTCCTAATCTAGCTCTGAAAGAACAATCCTTTGGATCATAGCCAAAACGAGGACAAGAGTTGATTGGTTCAAGTATACTTCTTAGAAGCACGCTTATAACATTATATTTCTTATGTTTCTTTTTTATCGATGGCTCAGGCAGGCCTTTTAGTGCTGACAAATGCTTCACTTCACTACAAGTACAGTATTGAGTAATAGTGAAATCTGGGGAATATGTACTGCATTTTCAGGCCAAAAGCCCAAAGTGATCTAGTTTACTTAACAAAAATAAATTATTTTATCGATATTTTGCAAATGAAAAATGTTAAAGTCAAATTTTAATTCCTCCCTCTTGATTTGACATTAAAGTCTTGAAGGCCTTAGCATCTATAAAACGGTGCTACACAGGGAATTATCGCTTAACAGACACTGTAGTAATGTCCAACACTGATCATCGACAGTCTTCCGATATTGTGAAAGCGGACATTTGTAGAAAAGCATGTTCAAAGTCACCATTAAATGCTTGGCAAAAATGAAACTTTGATTTGGCAGAAAAATCACATCATACTTCAAATCTGTGATACGCTGTAGCCACTTAACATGGTTTATATACATTTCTAGAACATTATCCCAGTAGCCAAGCTTGTACAGTCTCACACTAATCGTATGGAGGGTCTCTGAACTGATTGTTTGATGGCTAAGTCATTGTTTGAAAGAATTCAACCAATAAGCACCAAAGGACATTGGCCACATTTATATCTTGTTGTGCCCATTTAAGGGCGACGTCTTGCCACGATATTTGCTTGTAGTTAGTCTAACAAATTTGTGTGCAAGTACAGCAAAGCGTGAGGCATCATTTTGCACGCTCATTAGACTTTATTCTATATAAAATCACAATGACACACCAAAGCAAACAAAATCCCGTTATTCCTGGATAAAAGCACAAAACCCGTTGATGTGGATTTGGTTCTGCGAGATTTTCTTAAAAAGCAGTCGTCTCCAGCTATTTTAGACAGGATCTGTTGTTTAAAATTGTTCAGTTCTCTTTAAAAACAACTCGATTGTTTATTCTTGGGGCTAAGAACTTTAATTAAAACTGTTAACCAAGTTCATAAGAAAATACTCTTGACTGATGTTGATGTGTAACTGACCTTCCTAAATGACCGTTCTAAAATGGACTTTTTCTAATTGGCTGGCTCTTCGAAGTAAATTATAAATGCAATTCAGATTTCAAAGTATTATGTACGAGAACGCAGACCCAAATAACTACGAAATTACCTGAAGGCAGAACACTTTATGGGAAAGAAGCTAATTTTAGATGTATTTGTTTGAATAATAGTAACTGCTATGATAAGTAAGCTTTAACGCATAATAATCATACCTATGACTACTCAGGTTTCATGTTAACTTAAGAGGAAATCAGGGTGAGTTAAACACCTTTTAAACACCTTTCAGCCTAAAAACAGTGAGCACCTGAACCAATTGTAGGCAGGGTTTCAAATATACGTTTCCTGTTAATTACAAAACTTGTCAATAGATTTGCTATAATCATTCGGAAGTTGTTTTTCTTACAAATCAATCTAAATTAAGGTACTCGGTCTTATTGAATAAGCACCACCTAATATTTCAATATTCTGTGTTCCTTTCCTCTACTTCTACATATAACAGGTTTGGATATTCGTTTGGCAAAGGGTACCACATGATATCATATGATATAGACAATTTCAGCATCCATTTACTGCTACTTGGAACTATCCGTTTTTAATAACATTTTGGCAAATTTTATATCTTTTTCCTTCTTGTTTTTCACTTTCTCTTTACGTAATACATACACTCGACATGCCCCAATTATTTCAGCCAACCCCCATTTTTAAAAATATCATATTCTTCTTCCAATTTAACTATTCACACTCTTCTTGCCCATTTTTTTAATAATTCGGAGTACTGATTGGTAAAATTTTACTTGCAAAAGAGACTCTAAATAGAGCGAGCTAGTGGTTTGTTCATTTTGCATTTTTTATGCAGTACAAACCACGATGGTAGAACATCATTTGTACCCCTACCACAGGAAAGGACATTCTTCCCCTAACTTAGAGAGCTGGCGATAAATCCGACCAAAAAGGTGTCAAAAGTTCACTTTGGTGACCTATGAACGACCTCTAAGACCCTTAAATGCTAATTGACATAAATTTGGTTGTATTGTTAATTAAAATTTTACCATTCATTTTAACTGCAATTGAACTTGTGAGAAATTTTTCAAGTAAAAGAAAAGTATTTTCACAAGAATTTCAGAAAATTCAGCGACATCAAACGAATCCAGAAATATTGTGCAATAGAACCATCGCACATTCTACAGTATTTAACATAGACTTAGATAAACGGAATCCTACAAATGGATTAGACTGACATTAAGATAGTGGAGCAGGGAAAGAATAGGAGAAGTCTGTTTGGGTACGGTTTCAAAGCTCACCTATTTTTTGTTTTTTCGTGAATTTCTATTTTGTTTGAAAATATTCAACAGCAATTAGACAAATGATCCTGTGGTGTTCTTTGTATTGAAGGAAAATGTCTAATTCTCAGACTTTTCAAAAATGTCATTCAATTTGCGATCTTTGTTTCAACAGGCAGTGACGAAGCTTGAGTATAATAACACTATTTCTTTTTATGAGTAAAAAAAAATGAAATAATTCTAATTCTGTTGAACAATTATATTGCATATACGATTGTAGTTGATGTCAAAATTCTGAATGAAATTTTAAATATTTAGTGAAAGACCAAACTCAGCTCTATCTTTCTTCCTAATCTGTGCAATATTCTTTTCTTTCTTAGGTCTTTTACATTAAGCAAGGCTTGAAGCCACTTGGACACAGAGGGTTACCTGTTTTATTTCATAGTATTCTTTTCTTTGTAAATTTGTTACGTTTTAAATTTACTGAATTCTTCTCTCTTTCAGTTCTATCCCCTAATACATATACAAGCTCAGTAGTATACCACTTGTAACGAAGAAATAAATGGAATGCTGTATTTCTAGGTAAGCGGGTGGGGGTCAAAGCGCGACCCTCTTGCTTGGTAATTTGTTATTTATGCCCTCGACCAATTGCTGCTCCAGGATAATATTGGAGTCCCCACCCCCAAAACCATAACAATTCAAGAAATGTTCTTTCGATCATTAAAGCTGATAACCAAATAATATTTGGATCGGTTCCCACAAAGTAGCCCGAAACGTTAACTATTCTGAGCTGTTCTTGTATGAAAGTGACTTCTAGATAACTACCTTAGTTACTTTGCTCGTTATGGCCTTTCAATTAGGCTGCGATTATCAAAAGATCAGGATGCATCCTGTGTGTATTGAAAATGCATTACTACGCCAACACGTTGTTGACAAAAATATAAATAGAAACCTTCGGCATCAGTTAACAACAGCAATAAAAGAGGCAATTCAGATAATAAAAAAAATTCGAAAAGTATACAATACCTGAATATGTAGATACTGCTATGAATATTACGCCACACGTTAAAAAAAGGAGAGCTGCAGTTTTCATCCATTGAGTTAACATGATAGAGATCAAAATCTATTGTTCATGCTTTGAAGTTATCTGTTCACATAGATCATTCCTTTAATAACTGCTGAAATGTTTATATGAATAGAATGAATAGAATTTCGGTGAATTTTGCATCCTTTTTTTTATTCTCAATTCCATGAAAAAAACTGCTCCTTTTAACAATTTCAATTCAATACGTTGTACATTATTTGGCTGATTCATCGATAAGACAAAACAAAAACATAGGTTTCAAATAACAAACCACCTAAATTGAGGCTGATCTTTTACGGGTGGATATGTTAAACGCGAAGATTTTTGTTGCTTTTGTAAGGGAATCACCATGCTCAAGCGAATCGCAAAAAAAACCACTTTGTGTTTGTTAAACGAAAAGGGAGGTTGTGGCCCAGAACGAGGCAGGAAGAGTACGAAATATACCAATATGCATCTAAATCGTGCTAAATCAATTCCGTTATTGTGATCACTGTGGTACATTCTCTGTTGCTTCTTAAATAAATCTTACACTTTGCAAAACGTATTTATTTATTTACGTATTTATTTATTTATTAACTTATGATATATCCATTTTCATCGAAGTTCCGATTAAATAAAGCAGTCTCCTCTCAAACACATAATGTATCGCATGCAATTCTACTTGATAAATCCTTATTAAAATGAACAATTCATCTGTTGACAGTTCCTCTTTTAATCACGAAAACACGTAATTTTGTTTGTCGTCCCATGTAAAAGACTGGCCGCTCTTGATAACTTTAAACAGAGACTCGCTATTTTTTGCAAAATCCGAAGGCAAAGATTTTGAATAAAATTGTACTGATCCAAGAAATTACTTTAAGGACAAAATGTCAATAAGGGTTGACATTTTAAGGACAGTAAAATGAATTTGATTTCCATGACATAATGAGTATTTTGAATATATTTCAATGTATTAACATCATCATCAGCAAAATATTTTTAATAATATTATTTATTCCTACGAATAAAAAGAAAACAATCATGTATAAGCAATATCAATTCAGAAAATACAGTTTATAGATTGCGACCAATAAAATTGATTACAACATTATTGTAAGCTTTCGGCTTTTGAACTCTTCCTTAACATTGATCTTAGGACGTACGAGTCTG
>RDPX01000362.1:622839-640512 GCA_003991215.1 Morbakka virulenta
TGAATTTGATTTCCATGACATAATGAGTATTTTGAATATATTTCAATGTATTAACATCATCATCAGCAAAATATTTTTAATAATATTATTTATTCCTACGAATAAAAAGAAAACAATCATGTATAAGCAATATCAATTCAGAAAATACAGTTTATAGATTGCGACCAATAAAATTGATTACAACATTATTGTAAGCTTTCGGCTTTTGAACTCTTCCTTAACGTTGATCTTAGGACGTATGAGTTCTTGCCAAATAGCTTCCAAAGTTAAACCATATTGTTCGCTCCTGGTGGTTGCAGCCAAAATTTCCATATCTTTCACCGTAAACTCTTTCAACGCTCCACACGATCTGAGGTGTTTACCGACTGGTTGTGATGGTTTCTTGTGATGGAGAAGACGAGTATACATGTGGTCAGAAGTCCAACCAACATAGCACGATTCACATCGTGGACATGTTATGCGATAAACAACTCCACTTCTCACTTTATGATCGATTTTTGGCTTCAAGGACGGCAACACGGTCTTCAATTTTCGTAATGTTAAAATGGGATTCACAGGAGCCCCACATTTGATCAATGAGCTGCAGTACTCCTCTGTTATCCTTCCTCGGTACTGAATAAAGATCATTTTTTGGGTTTAACTACCTTATCTGTTTCTTCTGTTGGAGTCACAGTTTGACAAGCAGTACTGGTCAGAATCTTTGCGATTTTTAAGGACAGCATCAACTTAACTTTTTCTTCACTCGAAAGAAAATGCCCCAAATATTCAAAGGAAGGTTAAGCAAACTGGCATGTGTAAAACAACTACGTAGACGTTTTTCATTAAGGCATTGTAACGGTCCAACGATGTGATCACAAAAGTGACCTCCACCCTCCTTTCTGACTGTTAGTTGTTCCACTTTACTTTCTTATTATTCTTCATAGAAGAAACAATTTGCATTGTCCAAAAAGACATACATATTTTTCGTCAACCTTAGTAGTAATTATATCTTTTGTGTTATTGCTAATGTTACCAAAATTCTTAGTGACGCTCAGTATAAATATATATTCAGGTGATAGCTGGCCAAATTTCTCTGTAGCGGGACTCTACTAAGACTTCTCTTCTCAATGTATGTCTCTGCTGTACCAGAATAGACTGGCCTTAGAAATGTTAGATGATGGAACTGAAATGAATCGTGTTAGACAAGTGTTTGATGAGATAACCATATGAAATGTCTGCCTGATGATTGGTAATAGAGTTGTCATTCCAACAAGCATGGACGTGCTTTCCTAGTGGACTTTCCTTTGGGTCACTTCGGAATGCAGCCTGTGAAACAACTTGCCAGGGCAGCTGCTTACTGGCCAAATACTGGCTTTGATATTGACATCAAAGCTTGCTAATATATGGCCTGTGGTCAGCATCATAATACGTCACCAAAGCCAGTTGTGTATTCAAAGATATTTTCTAAAAAATTCCTTATGTATTTAGACCATGCTCATATCGGGCTTCATGAAAGTTTGAATGCAGCGATCCGCTACGTTGTACAATGTTGCGTAATTCTCACTACACTTGCATCTATCCAATTTAGATAACATCTGCCTGCAAATAATTTGTTGAAACAAAAACTAATAAATCTCTGGTACCCTCATACCTTAGTTAGAAGAAATGCCACAGTTTTTATGTCTAATAAATTACGAAAGTGTTGCAGGAGCAAAGGGACTTTGTGCCTTACACGAAAGGAGGCCAAGTAAACCAAAGTATGACTCTTGATATTTACTTCATTCTAAACACATCGAGAATCCTGTAAAGTAATCAGGTGTAAAAATAGCTATTGTCTCTACCCAATAAAATAAGAATTAAATTAATTAAAACTAGGGTATTTTAGGATGTTTTCACTCTCACGTGATTTTAATTCGAACATGCTACCGGAAATGAAATGCCAAATAACGAAAATTCTCATGGACAGACAATTGGGCAATAGTATAATTTCAGAATCCATTCATAATTACAAATTGGTGAAAGTTCATGCAACATTAAATAAACTTTAACAATTTTTACAAATTAATCATGAAGGTTAATAACACTTAAGTAAGAAACAGCTATAACAAGTAATGTATTACATATGTACGAAATAGATATAAGGGCCTAACAATGATCGTATTCTAAATAAATCAACTCTTTTTATTTTATTGAAAAATAAATACAGTAGCTGGTTGATTTAGTCAGTAATAAGGGATTCCTTTACTAAGGTGACGTTGTTTCTTGATTATTCTTTATTATTTTTAGAAGAAGAAAGGTTCTGGATAGGAGCATTGGTCACAAAACACCAGCGACCTAATCGCATACAGGATTGATGTAGGAAGAAAAGAATGGGAAATTTTACTCCTTTAATAATGGTTACTCGTTTTCATAATCTTTTAGCGAATTTGTCAATTTTGTACAGAGATCTTTGAGGAAATCGACTAACAGGTCCACGCTTTAAGACCTCTAAACAAAGTATGTTTATTGTTTTTTGCTTACATCATTTTCTTTATATATATATATATATATATATATATATTGGCCGTCGAAAGGTGCTTGATTTCGTGGATGGGGCACTCCAATTTAGGAAAAGGCACTAATGTGTATTCGAGGAGTGAGATGTATGGCAAAAAGCTATAATAAATTTGTACTCAAATTATTAATTAAGATGTATTCAATACGACAGATAAAAAGTGAATTTGCTTTAAAAGAAATAGTGATTGGATATGTTAACTAGAAGATTGAGGACCTTCGTCACTCCAGGGTGATTTTGGAACATTAGAACATTAAGTATACAAAATTATACACACATAGAAATAATCTACCCTCAGAATATTACGAGGTCATTACACTAAAGGAATTATTATTTTACGGCAATAAAATGACAAGTCATGATCAGTTTTATTGTATTTTCTCTGTTGAATTTAACATTATCTTTCCAATTTCTACCAAAACTAGACATAAAACAATATTTTTGTAAGTTAATATGGATAACAGCATCCTGCTTAACATGATAATGAAGCTTCTTCGGGAGAGATACCATTGTGAAAAAAATATCTTTTGTGCAAGTCATCATGTACAAAAGAAGGAGTATTTTGGATTTACTTTATATATATATATATATATATATATATATACATAATATATATGTATATATATGTATATATATATATATATCAATCAGCATTCACAGAAAGTGATAGAATGCCTTGTCACGTATGTCACTTTCTTTCTAACCTCACTCAAGCCAGCCAGTAGTGTATTATTTCAATAGTTAAAGGAATGTTTTATTTGTCTGTTCCATATTGATCCAATTTATTAAACATAACCAAAACGAACAACGCTTTCAGCATCATACAAAGCATACAACAATGTATGTTCATTTAGCCATTTGTCCAGGATGGGTTTGTTATTGACCTCATCAATGGTAGTGTTTGTGTAATCTCTATGCCATTGCAAAGTTGGATTTGGTTAGAAGGTTTCCAAGGAGTAAAATGTCTTTCTTTCAGTAATCTCTCTTAAATATGATTTATAGTAAATACAGTCAAGAAGTCACTTCTTTTTAATAAAAATTGGGCTGGAAAAGCCTTCCCTATTTAATACAATTTATGTGATCAAGTGACATCTAGTTTATTATTTCAAATATCCCATCTGATGTACCAAATTCGAAATGAAAATTCCTGTTTGTAAGAATAAAAGCCATCGGATAGGAAATAAAAAGCCATAAGATATTGAAATAGGATGAGAGGTGCGATATGTTCTATCAATGTCGTCTCCGATCCTTGTTAATTGCATTGCAACTTTCATTACATTATTCTTGAAACATTTACCGTCGTAGGATGCTTCGCAGATCAACTGCTCGCTTCTATGCGTCTTCTTTCCCATTACTTTATTTAAACCACTCGCAGCACTACAAAGAAGAAACGTTGTTTGTTAAGATATGTCGATACAAAGGAAGTAAGATCAATAACAACAAACAGCAACTAGTCGATAAAAATAACAGAGAGGTGCTCTATGACATGCTTAAGATTTATGTTACTCTGAAGCTCTTCTAAATATTCAATAAATTTCTGAGATGCAAAAATCATTCAACAGTAAAGCAAGGCTTTATTTCATACTCATAGGATACAGTAGACAAGGTTGACGACTACCTCCGTCCACCTTCATCCACTTTTTCTGATAACAAGCGCGTGTCCTGCAAGCGTTTGCTTACTAAGTCTAATAATTTCTCTTTCGTTCCAGATGTCGTATATTCTTCTTCTAAACCCTCTCTTCTTTAGATAGCTCTTAATATAACATTTCATAGCGGACTTATTCAATTCTTTGATCCAGTTAGTTCTTGACCACTGTGATGAAAGGGTTTAGTATAATGACAACCTTGGAAGCCCTGCTTTTAACCCTAACAGAGGAGAGGCCTTTACAAAAACTTCAGGGCCCATTCAAGTTGTTTTGAATGATATATTTATTTGCATTTGTATTGAATATTAGGATTCGTTTGTATCAGGTTTTTCTTCCCAAGTGTTTTTATCGAGACAACATCTCTTCTGAATTTCTCAACCAAAACAAAAGAGTCCCATTTGCCCATGAGACAAACAAGTTCCTACGGGATCCCAACCGTGTAATTCATGATCTCGGAGAGAACTGACAGGTACTAAATCTTGCTCAAGGAAGACATTGAATCAGTTGTGCAAATGTTTAACCTCATTCGCTCACGTCTAAATTCGATAACAGGTTGCAGCTTTATGTTAATACCCAGGTCAGTTATTGTTATTATTATTATTATTATTGAAAATTTTTTGAAAGAGTAAGAAACGATTTAAGATTATTGTACATAATTTTGTACAGGAAATTCGATTCAGTTCTATAATAACAAAATAATTATTCTACCAAATTATTATTTTTACAATTTTGCTTTTGAAATAAACGATTTGTGCAAAACGATAGTGGAGAAATAAAGAAGACTCTTCTCTTAGAGAATGAAACAATCATCTGAAAAGTACCACCAGGCCAGATCAAAAGAGATATCGAATCAGTTCATGACAAAGACAAAGTTATCAAAGGACGCTGACAAACTACAGATTTATAATATATGTTATTATGTTATTATATTGGTTCCTCAATTAGTCTATATTGTTTGAATTTTAAGTAGAGCTATAATCTTTTTAAAAACAATAATAACAATAATAATAATAATCATAATAATTAATCCCACTACGACTATCATGCTCATCATCTTGCAATAATTCTGTAACAATTTAATTTTGTTAACTCTTATATAAAACTGAGAGAACAATATTTAGATAAACCATTTTGTATTCTGATATTTATTATACTGTCTATTGAAATATATTATTAATACACTATCCTGCACTGTATCATCACTCAGTCTACTGATGCTAATTTTGTATAGTAGATAATTATGTATATATATGCATATATAGGTACATTTGTGAAATAAGTACAAGCTAACTACCAAAAGTAATTTCACTGCTGTTTCGCAGAGTTTTAATGCTTAACGAAACACGAAACTGTGGCTGAGAGAATTCCAACGATTCTATGTTCATATTTATTTCTTGTACGGCAAGTTTTACACAGACAAAGGTTTTATCAAACATTCAAGAAATTAACTTTTTGGTTCTAATTGTTTTATACAAGTAATATATAAATTTCATACGCCCGATAAAGTAATATACTGTACACGAACCATTCACGACTTCAAAACATACCTGCCTCTTTGCCATTTATATCTTAATATCATCTTTATCAGATATAAATGAAAACAAGAGTAAAGCGCCAAAAGACATATTTCTGATATATTTTATCTTATCATTCTGAGATCTTAATTGAAATGGTTTAAAAGCTTAAAATCTGCTATTTTGATTAGAGAAATTGACCTCTTGCCAAAGAAATCCTTCTGCACCTAAACGTCGGTAGGGAGAATTCACATTCTCAAATAAACACATATGAATCAGCATCCCATACAAATGTAGGGAAGTAAACAACATTTTGTTGATGTTATTATTACAAATATTATTTCAAAAGTCTATTAACTTGTTGTTCTATCAGAGTATAATTCAAATAACACTGTGTTTGTGACGAGGGAGACAAGCTAAATAAGCTGTTTAGAACAGCCAGCACTTGATATTTATCAGCTGATTATAAACAAATCGATAGCAAAATGGAAAAGTTAACACAAATTTTAAAAGCAAAACTCTTTTAACGAGAACAAAGATTACGACTCACCAATAATTTGTAGACAATTACCTCTTCTTTTTTCGAATTCTTTTATAACTAATGTCAGACGATGACTCGTCTTAATTTGTAATGCGCAATAAGATAGCATGTGAAAAACTCAAACATTGCTGACCACATGGTTAGCTATACTTTTTAATATTTTTTATCAACGCAATCAATTATAGATACGACTATTGTCTATTCAGACCGCTGTGTCTTTAAAATAAACCCAATCCTTAGCATTTTCAGTGATGCTATTGTTTGAATAAAAATGGCTTTCTTTCAAGGATAACCCAAATGCTACATCTACCTGGCAGAAAGAGCTGTCGACATTTTTTTAAAAGATTGACAAAACTACACAATCACCAAGATAAGGACAACTTCTTTTGAGCTAAAATTAGACCTGAAATCTCTACCAGTATTTTGTCATTTTAGCTACTGTTTTCCTGTAACGAAATACCTTACGATATTGATGCATTGCACTGAGACCTGTTACCAGTTAAGGTGCTAACAGATGTTTTTGTTAGGGTGTGGTAACAAATCTACCAAGTTATTTCAGTCGAACTCAACTCTCTTTGAAGTTCATTTTCCAGCCGTTCCAGTCCTTTTTCCGGGTTGCTTAAGTAATGGACTGATCCAATTAACTACAGTAAACAATATCACTGAATTTATTTTTCCAGATGTTTTGGTATCATATATAAATTGTGGGTGTATGTGTATTTTGTATGCTGTGGCCAAGAAATCGCCAGATGCCTGAGACTACGCATTCGTCAAAGTCAATGTGCTAGAGGATGTCAATCCAGCAAAGCAAAACCAATGGCTGTGAGAAATGTGAACGAGCCAAACCACAGTGGGAATTGAATTAGATATAGGGCTACTGTAGCCTGATGACTTTTTAATAAACATGAAACTCGGAATTGTATGTATATATATATATATATACATACATACATACATACATAAGGTAAAACACGAAAAATAAGAACGATGATTACAACTAATAGTTTCACGATATTTCGATCATAAGGCAATAATGCTACAAATACTGTACAAGTTTTTATAAACAAATAAAGTAGGCGGCTCATCAAAAAATAAAAATTGCAGGTGGTAACGTACTACAATGGGTTAATATTCTGAGAAAGGAAGAACGAAAGTAAGTCCTATGTAGATACGGTTTAAAATTATTAAAGAATGATTTACTTTCAAATTGGGTGTTCTGCTCTTTGTTCAGGATAGGAGGTCCCATGCGATTGATCATTAGGTATGAAGTTGCGGAGGAGGAATTTGTTTTCGTGTCGGTATTTTGAAATAAGTTCTGATATTTTATTGAGAAGTTGTTTCTTGATTGTATATATTATGATAAGCATTTTTTCAGTGAGACAAAGGAGACACCTTTTTGTGCTGTTGTTGTAGGGGGGGCTGATTTTGGGATGGGCCGAGATATTTCGGATGCTTTTCCGGGTTTTTTTCTTTGCTTCCCATACGAAAGTGGATAGTGTTGTACTGTGTTTGTATTTACTGTGGGTGAATGATAATTTTTGTTGGGAGTATGTTTCCATAGCCTTTCGGTTAATCCTATGTATGCCTTTCGATGTCCGGTGTTGTTGGTGTTCCTGTGGATGGTGTCAATGATACTGTGGCCTTGTGGATGACGTTTGGTGTAGTGCATTTTCCTGGAGGAGGGCATAGACTTTTTGTTCTGCAGTTACAGGATTGGTTTGTTGTTATTGTTTGGGGGCTGATGATGTTGTTATTGTGCTTTTTGATGATTTGTGACATATTTTCTGTGCAGCTACAGCTTATTTTTAAGGTGTTCCCTTTAAATATCTTGTGGAGTTTGATGGACGTAGGGAAATGTTTGTCGATGAGGCGTAGGAAGGCTTTTTTGATATTTGTTTGGACGGTTTTGTTAAAAGGATGGTTGAACCAGATGATCTTTCGTTTTCCTGTGCGGTTGTGTGATTTGCGTCGTGTAAATGATAGGCATGTTGGATGTCTACTCTTTTTGAGGGCAGCTTCGTACTCGGGTTTGGCNGGGGCTGATGATGTTGTTATTGTGCTTTTTGATGATTTGTGACATATTTTCTGTGCAGCTACAGCTTATTTTTAAGGTGTTCCCTTTAAATATCTTGTGGAGTTTGATGGACGTAGGGAAATGTTTGTCGATGAGGCGTAGGAAGGCTTTTTTGATATTTGTTTGGACGGTTTTGTTAAAAGGATGGTTGAACCAGATGATGTTTCGTTTTCTTGTGCGGTTGTGTGATTTGCGTCGTGTAAATGATAGGCATGTTGGATGTCTACTCTTTTTGAGGGCAGCTTCGTACTCGGGTTTGGCGTCGTTGAATATTTCTTCCTTGGAGGAGTTTTTAGATAGTCTCTTGCTGACGGATTTTGGGATTTCTTTAATAATAACTGGTGGGTGATTTGAAGAAGTGTTAATGTAGAGAAGTTGGTCATTTTCCTTCTTGTATGGGCGATGTGTGGACGTTGTAAGATCGAAAGTAATGTCAATATATGTATATATATTTATATATATACTGATATGTATATATATATAGTTTTCTTTTCAGACTTTTCGGGGTTTTTTGTATAATGAATGCTATTACGATTGGTGTGAAAAATGATATTATAGATGAAAGCAGGTATAGGTAACAAAAGTACCTTAATTATCACCCTCTGCATTATCTTCAAAGATATGGAGCACTTTTTATGATGTTTATACTCATACGAATTATATATATATATATATATATATATATATATATATATAATTAATCCAAACAACTTGGAAATCAAACCCCATATTGCCTTTTTTTTGTAAACATGATGTTTCTTTCCTAAATGTACAAAGAAACAATCAAAGAATCAATAAAAACGGTTTAAAAGCCCTTGTAAAATGCAATTTCTGGCGATCTTTCCAAAAACCATCAAATGCACAACAATATCCACAAGAGCAGTGTGCTTTGAATGAGCTGTTCTACAAAACGGTCTAAAATAACCATGGAACATTTAACGATCTCATCATTGTCCACCTCACTGACATTGATTTGTCAACTAAAGATGTATTTGGCAAGATAGAAGGTTTGAATGCTATGGAAAATGTTAAAAATACGATAAAGGAAGTATAAAACTAAAAAAATACGAAGTTTTATTTAGTTCAACATTTTAAATAGATCACTGTCAAATTGACAAAGCGAGCTAACATAAAGGCAAAAGGTGGGTAAAATGTAAGATTTAATGGTTGGCAACTGACAGTTAAGAGGTGACAGGCGACAGATAGCCTCATTCTTGCCTTTACGTACAACAGAGTAACAAAGTTGGCATTTGTGTGCTTGTATATATGCTTTGGTGCCTTTCAATATCTAGCAAAACTGCTACATTTGGTTTATGTTAAGACTTGGTTTTAAGGAAACTACAAGTAAAATATGATTTCAAGTATATTTCACATTCTACACTTTCCTAACAATCAACAATATTAATTTCCTTTCAGTCTTAAGAGCTCTAAACGATAAATGTTATACCTTTTTATGGCAGTAAATATGTTTCTTTATATAAAGTGATGGAGCATTTCCATCGCATTTCGTCTTGGCAGACTAATATCACATATAAACCTACATCTACAAACCTACTATGAACCTTTTATCTTCAGAATAACAACCCTTCCTTATGTACCTTTGCATTTTAATCTATATATTTTTTGGATTAATTTATTTTTTTGCTTGCCATGTGCCAACATTTCCTCCTATTTTTCTATAAAACTTGTCAATTAATCTTTCTACCCATAGTATAAATCTAAACGTTAGGTTTTGGATGATATACTATTATCATATGTACTTCATATTTTGAATTTCCTGTCGCAGATTTATGTCCCTGACTACTTCCTTTTACTTCTATTAATATTTTTTCAATCATATTCTACCGTTCTGCTTTTAATAGTCGATTCTATCATTCCTCCAAAACTCAATATATTTATTTATTTTCATTTGAACATCCTAATTAAAGTGCAGCTGCTTCAAAATAAAGTTGTTGTGTGTAGTACCTAATCTCATCACAATGGTGACAAAATCTCATTACTTACCAATTGCAAATAATTATCTGAAAATCAAGAAAATTTATACAAAGACTTGAATTAAAATATTTTACCATTTATCTAGCTTTTAAAATTAAATTTTCTCTTTTTCCTTCAAAAAGACAATCTGAATTACACCCTTTTTTATGATGTTTTCTTTCAGAATTATTCTCAACAGCTGCTCTTATTAATACACCAAGGATTGGTTTGAATATTTTCTTTCTTCCAGCTCAAGTTTATTGTGATGATATTCACCCTCCCTGTTTGATAGTTAATGATTCATCCTCACTTGCAGAAAACTAAATAGAAAGAGATTGTGTTTCCAACCTAACCTTTCTCCGCCTTTCTTTTTTAGCAGCCAGCAAGAGCCTCCTATCTTATACATTATTTATGTCCATAAAAGATAAGTCTGTAAACAAAGACAATATAAGATCCTACGACGATATGCAATGTTATTGACAGTATTCGGAGATCAAGGGTTTACTATTCAGTTACAAAAAGGAAAAAAATCAGAATTTTCTATTTATGTGCATCTGTTCTGTAAGCAACAGTAATGAGCTTGTCTCAACTCATAAATTCCCGAATTGACGATAAAGAAATCAAGCATCATGTCTCTCTTTTAAATGACCACGTGACTTATAATGGCCGCGGTTACCCATTCTCAGTTTTCCTTTCTCGGAGCATCGAACATTTCAGATATTGTAGCAATAATATTTTGAAATTTGTTTTGTGGTGTGTATTTCTTGAATAAAAAAATGCTGTTTATTTGTTGCTAAGTTAGACGAAGTTGTTTGTGTAATTAAAATTAAGGTCAAAGATTCAGAATAATGAAGCATACGAGTTGGAAAGTACTAATTAGACCCAAACAGGCTTGAGGTAGAGATTAGGATATTTATAGGTATCTGCCCTACCAACTAAGCTGTCGATGCACTATTCTCTACGAGAATGTTTTGCAAATTAACCCTCTATTTCTCTGGTCTATACCTCTATTTAAAAATCCTTATCATTGGGCAACCTGTACAATCTGTGTATATAAGACTTAGTCCTTTGTTATTTGACGTTGTATTCCTCATTCTTAAGAAAAAGGGAAAGAAAGCCCATCTTTCTGTGTAACGCTGAGAGCTTAATTATTGGTCATTTTCATTTGTTAAGATAAAACGAGTTTGCCTTGAAAAGGTACCAATCGCTCTGTGTAATGTTTATATCTGTAGGCGTAGAGTTGGGTGTGATGCTCAACGATATGTACTTGAGAAAGGAACAATACATTCAAGTGAAAGATATGCTTACAAATATATTTTTCCCCTTTAGAGTAAAACTGATAGCTCAGTTAGTAGGTATTTATTCTTATTTTTTTCCATGTTTTACCTTAGGAGATAAAATAAACTTAAAGGATTTTACAATCAAATTGATACCTGACTGAAAAATAGGTGAATAAGCATGGTCGAAATTTTAAGTTACTTCAAAATCAAAGATTTTAGATTTAAAACTTTTATCCAGAAAGATTTAAGCTAAAAGTTGATTTAACTTTTCTCTCCTTTTCCCATTTTTTCAAAGAATGCTACCTTTTAGATTAAAAATATTTAAAAAAATATCTTTTGGAAAGTAAATAAAAATGAAAAACAAACTTGAGAGGATCAATATGTTGGTTTTCATCCTGGTAGAGGAACTGTCGACGCGAAATTTATTTTGAAGCTGATAATAGAAAAAGCCAAAGAAAGCAACGAACTAACAAGGTGCAACTGATATTACCTTTCATAATGACATGTTAACAGACATTAGATAGGCTGACGATATGACCTTGATTGCATTGATTTTCGATAAACTGAAAATTTCTACTGGTAACTGAAAGTTGCATATGCAAAATGGGATTCAAAACAAATGCAAAGAAATGGACAATCTTGACTTCTAAATTGGAAAACAATATTGTTTTATATGATGAAACGTTGGGAAAAGTGGAGTTTCCAATTTGTAGGGTTGTGTGTCCTCAATACATCAGATGGCATTAGGAAAAGAATAAACTTGGCATCTTCAACATTTGGCAGACTCAAGTACACCTGTGGAACAGAAAAAGTCTTTCCCACAAAACTGAGTCAGACAGTAGAACTCACTTATTCGAGAATTTCCAATTTATGCCCCCCAAACTTGGACTATGCAGGCTAAAACGCCCAGAAGCTGATAGTTTTTTAAAATGACTGTCTTACAAGGGATAATAAGTAAGAATTGTCAAAATATATGCAGAATGAAGAATATTGGAAAACGAGTCGCTTTGAATAAAAACATACTAAACAAAATTTGGAAAAGAAACCTTAAATGGTTTGGTTACGCTTTTCGTTAAGTGGAAGAAATCTACATATTCATACAAAGAGCAAATCCACAGAACGCAACTTAAGGTAGACCACTAAAGAGATGGATGGAGCAGACTGGACAAATCCTTGCGCTCCCAATTTTGACATTAGAGCAGATAGCTATAGATCCCAGTCGCAGTATATATTTTTTAATTTGAAAGAGAAGTGTTCTTAGCCAATTTAGATACATACTATGCCTTGTATTCCACACCTTGTCCTTCTGTAGTTTTAAGTAATTGGGCTTCCATCATAGCATCTACCAGAGCAAAGTCTCCTTTTGTTTCAGAGTTTGTCCGTCATCAACGTTGCTCTTGATGCAAGGGTCAGTTACTTTTTGTTTTTCTCAACATAACTTAATACGTAGTTATCTAAGTTAATTTTAGCTTTTGATAGAACAGATATTCACGTAAAGGGTTGAATGTCCTGTTACTTTGAATTATGACTGTTTGACTTTGATCTGATGAGTCGTTAGAAGTTGCCTATCTAGAAAAATGAGCATCTCAGAAAAAATTTTCATTTTATCTTTCGTCTTACAAGTACATTGTAAGCCTTTTTATCACGTAGCACAACTTTTGCTTTTGTAGATTTTTACAAATGACATCCCCACCATTTCATGACTCTTCCTCTGTTCATTTAGATACTACCAAGAACGTCAAAATATTATACTTTTTCTGGCCGTTCATGTCTTTTTAAGATTTTTTAACTGAAGGAGGGTTCTGCACGGTTCACTTCCTCAACTTGGAAAGGCCTTCTGTCATCTGTCCAATCCCTGGGTAAATCAATATTAGGAGCTTGATCAAAGTGCAACTCCATGGCGTCTCATACAACCATAACAAAGCTTGATTATTTTCTTGGTTAATGACTGGCGATGAGCAATCCATCCTGGATTTCTGTCAAAATGTATTTCATTAGCTCTTAAAGAGTTTTCAGGTGGTTACAATGACTTGGTTGGTCGTTGAAAGTCACTTGGCGAAGTGATTAGTTAAATAGGATGGTAGGCAATTACTTGCCCATAACAAACAAAGGCGCTTTTCTTGTCTGGCTGTAGTTTTCAGCCTTTATTGATTAGACCGATTGTCTTGTCTGAAGGAGCAATCTCTGGGTATATACTATACGCTAAAAACAAACGAGATCGACAAAGTGAAAACTATGCCATGTAAGTTGAGATAAGTTATTTAATTCCACCTGCGACTCTTAACATCAAAAGTAACTGGGTGCATTTATGTAGCGAAGTCTATTGCGTGACTAACTGCTGCTCTTAACTATCTATCTATCTAGGTCGAGGCCAAAGTGCCTCGACCTACCATCATCCGCCAAATATCCCTGTCCATCATTTGATTTCCCATCTCTTCGACCATCAGTCCCGTATCCTTCTCCAGCAGTTGTACAAATGTTGTTGTTGGAGCCCCTCTATTTCTCTTGCTCTTAACAGGGTACCTCAAATCTTATTCGTTACCAAGAATTTAGGTGCAATGCATCGGGGCCAGTCAACAACTTTTTCTCGTTTTCGGAGATTAGGAGAAAATAACGTTTTGATTAATTCGTAATCCAACTTTCATATTTACTGAGAGGTTAATGTCTATCCAANCAAAGTGCCTCGACCTACCATCATCCGCCAAATATCCCTGTCCATCATTTGATTTCCCATCTCTTCGACCATCAGTCCCGTATCCTTCTCCAGCAGTTGTACAAATGTTGTTGTTGGAGCCCCTCTATTTCTCTTGCTCTTAACAGGGTACCTCAAATCTTATTCGTTACCAAGAATTTAGGTGCAATGCATCGGGGCCAGTCAACAACTTTTTCTCGTTTTCGGAGATTAGGAGAAAATAACGTTTTGATTAATTCGTAATCCAACTTTCATATGTACTGAGAGGTTAATGTCTATCCAAAGCATTGGATATCGCTAAGGTCCAAGAATCGCTTTCAAACCTGCAATTAGTTTAGGCTCGCCAATGTAAGTATAATATCCTTATTAAATCCACAGATCTCTATACTGAAAAAAATGTACCACCTGGAAAATACTAGTTAATTTTATGCACCTCAGTTGACGTATTGTGATTTACTACTTCAATATTTTCTATTTTCTTGTAAATGGGGTTTTCTATGAATTGAAAAGGACAGTGGAACTAATACAGGACAGACTATGGATTCAGTTTCTAAAAGTGTTCTTGGTATAATTTTGTTTCCAAAAACTAAAGGAATTATATAACTGATTCTACATTGGGAAGCACTTCATTGCATCTGCTTTAACTTGCTCTGCTGAATTTGGTTTACACTTGAATTATAAATAGAAATGTATTGTATATCTTCAGCATCAAGTTTTTGCAAGATTAAACTCGATGACCATTTTTACTGCTGGTTAAGCGTATTTATTTGATAATGAGGATCTGCTTTCTTTTGGGAATTTTCTTAATCTTTTAGCAGTTATGGATTTGTGTCTTTTTGCATGTAACAGTGGAATTAATAAAAGTAACAGTAGGGTTTGGTATGAAAGTAGTTATTAGAAGAAGAAAAAGAAAGAATTGAAATAAAAGTATTGCTGTTGTAATAGTGGTAGCAATACCAGAAACAGTAGGAATAGAAGAAGTAGAAATATTAGTAACAGTAGTAGTAGAAATAAAAGTAATATGATATAACATTATTTTATATAATAAACTATATTATATTATATTGATTGCAATATAAGATAACAATGTAATAAAATCTAATATTATTAAAGATTTCGAAAGAAAAATATTTTAATGAAATTTTGAGTTTTAAAGATCTTATTCAGGATAATATATTGCATGTAATAATACGTCAATATATCAGGTCTTTTTTAAAAATATATGTTGTATGAAGACTGCTAGTGATTGTCTGTTTCTAAACATTTGGAAGTTCCAGTAAATGAATTGTTACGTTTGATTCTTTTTCCTCTTCATTTACTGGACTACGTTATGTCCGTTTTTCGTAGGCATCTAATAAGTTAATAATAGTCCATTCTTCCAACATGGTGGAGGAGTGCGGAAGCAGAAAGAAATGACCTGGGATGGCAAACATGGAACGAAGTTAGGAACATAGCCAAAGACAGAGAGAGATGGCGGAGGATGCTGTCAAGCCTTATGAGCCGCCCATGGCTCGAAGAGGATAAGTACGTAAGTAAGTAGTCCATTCTTCCAAACAATACTAATGAAAGCTAGACGTCCTACAAACAAGCAGTTTAGTGCAATTTCGACGTGATCATGGGTGTTTCTCAGTTGTCCATTCTCTCAAGAGCCTGGATACGAGTAAATCATTGCTGGCAGACGTCAAGGATTTAACAAGAATGGCTGCTTGTAATCATAGGTAAGTTCATGATTGTTTACACGTATGTACTTACAATCTCCTTTTGATTGAGCAAATGTGGTTTATAAAACGTCTTTGAATCACCCGTAACTTGCCAAAGAAAATCCAAGTTCGGTAATGACTTCTTACTTCAGGAATAACTAAGTTATTTATTTTGGAGATAAAAACACTTTGTCATAGCTGCATTGTCTATTCTATATATCAGAGATATATAGACATATACATATAGATATCTGGCTGAAATTGTTTTCATAATCGTGACAAATTCAGATGTGTATCATTAACATTTTCTGTGGTCAACTTGGGTGGTTGAACGATCGAACCAAGTTTCATTGCAATTATTTACTTTGCTATTATTGTTGAAAATTTAGTTTCTCTTTGCTGAATTTATTCTTTGTTATCAAATACGTTAATTCAAGCATGTGGCTTAAATAGGAAAATAAACAGTAGAATTTGTAGTTCATTTGGCATTGCGGTTAATAGCTTTCTCGATATTTTGATTATCACTGTCACCAGTCATGGAAATAAATAAATAAATCTTTAAGAGAAAACACACACAAAGGCAACATAACTTACAGTTGTCTTTGAAACAATATTTCATGTAATATTTATAAATCAACACCAATACCTTTAAAAATGACTGTGAATTCTTAATGATGGTAACCCTAATTTTTAATAAATTACTATAAACTAGAAAAGTACTCAGTGTAAACCGCCACAAATCAGTTACAATTTATGTTAAGTACTGTAGTCCTGGATTCATTTGAATTAAATCACGTACTTTGTACTATAACCTTAACGCTCCTTTACTCCACATCATTTTTCTTAGTAATAACACGAACTTCAAAATTTTTTGAAATTTGGTGCATCTATTGATAGTATTTCTAAAAACATAGAAATATCTTATTACAAAAAAAAACAAGGCACTACCTGGGTTAAGGTGGGGGTCTCCTGGTTACTTGAGAGGTGTTTTAAGCAACCAAGCCACCGCGCCCTTGGTTCCGGAACAAGTTGTGTTTTCGTTTACGTTCACAAACTTCTCTTGGTCTGTAGCGTTGTTGCTGCTTTCACAAAAGCACTCAGAAAGCCCAAACGTTGACTGATCAAGACCTTGTGCTACTACCAACGTTTTCTGAAAATTTGATTTAAATCCCTTTGTTACTTTGTTACTTTTATTTAGCACACACAGAGAAAAGCCAGCCAACAAACCAACCAAGAAACCAACCAACCAAACAAACAAACAACTAACAAACGAAACAACAAACAAACAAACCAAGAAGTAGACAGACAAATGGACAAATGCATAATGCTTTGTTCGTCAGAAAAGGTCAAACTCAAATGACAATTTCACGAAGACTTCAAAATCCGATCCTCCCTATCCCATATATATATATATACATAAGAGACTTAAGATGTTTTAAACAGTTTCAAGACCTACGGATACCGAGTTTTGACAAAAAATTTTGCATCTCGCACTATGCAGACAATTCTCCAATATTCCTCAGCAGCGAAAACTCTCTTAGCACTATACAGAATATTGTTTCTGTTTTGGAAAAGGCCAGTGTCTCAAAACGTAATCTAAAGTCAAATCCCTTGCAGTGGGGTATTTGCAACATAGAAAATTGCACATTAACTTCTCAATAACTACACCTATTGCCACTGTTTATGACAATTAGACGCATGAGAGGGCTGGATATTAGC
>RDPX01000362.1:641412-660116 GCA_003991215.1 Morbakka virulenta
CCTATGACACTGTGTGGTACCGTGGACTTGCACTGAAATTGTTGATAACGATGACATGCAAGGAAATGGTTCACCATGATATCACAGCGGCGCTTTCATCTTTTATGTACATGTGGGTGCAAAGAAATCACGCTGCTGAACCCTAACTAATGGTGTACCACAAGGTTCAGTCATTGCTCCACTTCTTTTCAACCTGTAAACACACGATGTACCCCTAACTATTAGAGAGAAAAATACATCTATGCTGACGATATAGCCCTTAAGACATAAGAAGTTGGTCATAAGAAGTTTGATGTAATTGAAAGAACATTATCACGAGACATGGATATCATCAGCAAATACTTCAAAAATTGGAGACTCAGACTGAATATCACTAAAACTGTTTCCAGCATGTTTCATTTTGCTAATCGAAGAGCTGATTATGAACTCAATGTCTCAATATCTGGTATGAAGTTACCTTTTGAGAAAACTCTCAAGTACCTTGGTGTCAAACTAGACCGTACTCTCTCATACAAACATCGTGTGATAGAAGTCTCCTCTAAAGTTTCCAATAGATGTAACCTACTGGGCGTGTTGCTGGCAATCGGTGGGTAGCTGATTTCTCGACTTTGAGATCATCTGCTTTGGCCTTGTGTTACTCTGCTGCTGAATTTTGTTCTCCTGTTTGGAGCTAAACCCATCACTGCAATAAAGTTGATGTTGCAGCCCCCGCAACACGAATTTTTTATTGGGAAAGAGGGTTGCGTCACCTCGGTGGCCAAACGTAGTTTATTGATCCTCAAAGGCAGCACCACAAAAGCAACACCGGAAAAGATGTATCTTAACGTGATCAAGGAAGAAAAGTTATCTTTGAAACAAGAAATAACCTATACAAGGTACAAATACTGTAAAAACCTAATACAAAATATGTTCAAATAACAACCTAGAAAACAAACTATGAACGTAAATCATTCTCTGTAAAAGCACCAAATTCGCCTTGCCTGTTAGATTGTCCGTCTACTAAATCATTTGTGATGTCAATTTAGGACAGTTCAACAAGACTTTCCTTATGCGTATTTAAGATCGAAAGAGCATTGAGCCGCTTTTGAGACATCGTTGAGGGCATACATGTTTTCAATCTTTGAGCCATGGAGAATGAGCGCTCGGGTGTTACTGATGTTCTGCCACAGGTTAACACCAACCTAACGATCGCAAAAATATTACCGATTAGTTGTCGTTGATGTTCGGGTTCCAGTTGCAAGTTTCTCACGATGTCGTCGAAGTAGCAGGATGATGATTCTTGAAAGGTTGTTGGAAGCAAATCAAGCTCTGATTTCATTGCAAGCGAATCGAAGTCACCAGCATACACTTCTGAAACTCGATTTAATTCATCTCCAAAATTTTCTTTCGAAATAGCTTTAAGAAGAAGTTGCTCCACGTAACAAAAATTTGATAGCTTGGCTAATTGAACCTATATTTGATGGCATTGATAATGGCATCTAAAGCTTTGAAATAGATTTGTTTAAAGTAATCAGCAGGATGGTTAGCTAGGACAAAATGATTCCACTAAGTGCTGAAATTTTTTCCTTTTGAAGTGTCTTAGATAAATTATCTGTCAGACCATACAATCTTTGGCTTAAACGTAGACCAGAAAAGAGAATGATGTCATCTGGTTCTGACATCCGATAATACGTGATTTTATCTCTAAGTGTAATGTCTCTGTTAAAGATTCACTCCATAACTTCAACAAATGTTCGTAGTTGTCAATTACTTTTTGAAAGCATGTAACACGCAGTGTCCAGAGTAGAAGATAATTTATTTAAATTTCCTGGATCGAAATCATTTTCTGGCAACTCACATTCTATGTTCTCGACTATCTTTCCCAATAGTTTCTCCCGTTTTGGAGAATATTTGACGAGGATACAAATCTCTCCAACTGTACCCATCGTATCCCTGAGAATTCTAAAATCATTTGTTAAAGACTTTACGGTGAGACTCAATTAATGGCCTTGACAATGCGTTACAACCGCTTTTGGTTGTTCGCATGACAGTTTTGTTGCAACCTCTGAACGTTTTCTTAGCATGTTGCTGGCACCATCATAAGTTTGCCCGCGATAATCTGACAAACTCAAATGAAATCTGACCAAAAGAACTTTGACAGCATTCACTATTGTGGAGTTTCGAATGTCATGAATGTCATAAAATCCAAGAAAGTCTTCGTTGACATTTAACTTCCCATCAACTGGTCTTATACTGAATGACAGCTGCTCCAGATTTGTAACATCAGTATATTCGTCAAGAATCAAGGGAAAGAATCGGCATTCCCGTATGTCCTTTATCTTGTGACGCAACACATGAGATGCCATTATATGCAGGATTTCGTTGTAAATGTCATGATGGGTGTACTTATATCCTGTACTGCCATCCAGGTGATTTATAATGTTTTCATCTTTTGGTCGAAGTAGGCGTAAGAATTGGATTAAATGATCATTTTCGTCATTGCCTTGAAGGGCAATTCCTTGACGTAACATGTATCTCAAACTCTTGATGACATGCAACAAATATTTGCGTTTAGCTTTCTTTATCTGCGCAGTATTTTTGTCAATCATTTCACCAATGTCCTCGCACTCTGAGATACCTAAATGATAGGAAGCTGCAATACGGTGACAAGCAGAGCCTTGGTGCTCTGCAAAGCATTTTGGAGCCTTTTTCCATCTGGAAAAGCCTTTGGTGATGTAAGCCGCCTCTTTCTTTCCTTGATCTCGAAGATTACCTTTACTTTCTTGAGTTGGGGAATAGTGGCAAAGTACAGAATCCTTTCTAAACGTAAAATAGAAATTGCAAATACCCTTCAATGGTGTGGCCGACGATGTTCTTGGCAAAGAAACCTAATCTAGGGTTCTCAGTCTACAAATGTCATGGCGGCATCATTTTTTAGCAACGGCTCATTTACATCTATCTACCTTGCATCTGCTGGGGAGCCCCTCCGGGCTAAATTCCAATTTCGTTTATCTCCCAAAAGATATATCTTCCACATTTTCATCTATGCCTTCCAAGCTTTGTATATACATATGTACGCTGGTGTGTGCAAGTGTACAGGTAGTGTCTGTCGGCATGCGACAAGTGAATGGTCTGTCAATGTATGTATGTATGTATGCATGTATGTATGTATGTATTGTCCAAATGTATGTATGTTCGATGTATGCAAGTATTTGGATATGCGTCTGTCAGTGTTGTCTTGCTCGGCTTGACTGTCAAACAATTTAAGTCTTAAATATAATAGAAGTATTTTCAAATTTCTGATGTAGTCAGCTTCAGGGGCACATAACAGTTTTTCAAGAACGCTGATCTGGCCGTGACGAGTGAGATGTTTTCCCATACTAGTTTTCTAACAAAATGATGTCAAAAATTGGCTTATTTTTCAACATTTAAACCATCATAACTTTACAAGTACTGAATAAAATTTGATGATCTACCCCGCGTTGGAATCGCATGAATCAGCTCTTTCTATTTCAATGAAAATAAAATTTCATAATAAAATTTCAAGATTTCAAGTTTCAAGATAAAGTTGTTTAGTTTACCTCCTGTGATCGCGGTGAACTAAAAGAACCTGAAAGTACTCTTCATTTTTCGAGTCATTGCCGTTTATTTCATCATCACTGTCAAATTTTATGTCGAGATATATTTTTTTGATTCAAACATAAATGTTCTACTTGTGCCAAAAAAGGATTTTGTCCGATTGCTACTATAACGTGATCAAACTTTTTCTGATGAAGTAGATGGTAAAATTCTTTGGAACGTTAAAAAGTTTATTGATTCAACTGGAAGGCTCTCTACGTTTACTTAGCTTCCTTCTCTTCACACGTATTAGGTCGGACTCCACTTTATTTGCTGAATTCCAGTCCTTTTGAGCATTCGTCTTTATTTTTATGTTTTATGTCTTCTATGTATTGAAGACAATTGGGAGCGGACAGAACCGTTCATGGGTGTATAGTCTTGTTCTCTGTTTTATATGTTTGTAGTTATTATACGGATATATATATATATATATATATATATATATATAAAGAAAATAAAGGGCATTTAGCCCCATTTAAATTTTGAGCTGAGAACCCCACCTAATCAGATCTTTTGCATTAGAAAAGAGATTGAAACTCTGACTATCTCCAAAAACTACAAAGGAATCAGAAAAAAAGCAATAAAAATCAAACAATGTAGAAAAAAGTAAAAATTCGTTAACTCACTTTGTGTCGTAATGCAACCATGGGTATTGCTCAAACCAATGATGGTGACAGGAACGTGTTCTAGTCCCAGCTTTCGTTTTTGGAAAAGAAAAGTTTGAAGGTGGTCGAAATTGTTCATAACTTATTTTCTGTTCAAAGCTATTTTCTTCTTGTTTTACTCTGACCTGTTTTTTGACGACGATGGCTCTTCACTTAGGCTGGATGTTATTTTATCTTCCACGTTAGCTTTTTCTTGTTCTCGTACATTAATTTCTTCAGCTTGTCTTTTATCACTTTGTTTGAAAAAATCTGTCATTCACTTTGTACTCATTTTCTGTTACTGTTAATATTTTCTGTCATTTCGCGTGCTTCAACATAACTCCGAACCCACAGTGAATGATAGGTGGAACAACAGCTATTACGCATGAAGTTCCATTTAGAACGAGAGAGAGAAGAATAGGAAGAACTGATGTTCTTCCTACTCTTTGTGGTATTATATTGAATTTACATAATCGTGTGCTATCAGAGGAAGGGCACATTCTTGAAAAATTGGTTGCACAGCCACTTACAAACAATAGGTTGAAGAGCAGAGTTCCACTTTCGAGTCGCATGCACCTTTTAGCTTCCATCATAAACGATACAGCATCTGTCAAATCTTGGGCTATTGATGTGTCGAAACAGCGATGGAGTAATACAGACAATCAGCTTTCCTAATTTATTCCTGAACCTACGGTGAAACCTCCAGGACAGGACCTGAAGCGTGAACAATGGGTGCTCTTAAATCGATTACGATCTGGATATGGACGATATGCCGATTTCATGCATAGAATTGGTCTAAGGGACAATCCATTTTGTCGTTGTGGTGAAATTCAATCCCGTCAACACGTANAAACAGCGATGGAGTAATACAGACAACCAGCTTTCCCAATTTATTCCTGAACCTACGGTGAAACCTCCAGGACATGACCTGAAGCGTGAACAATGGGTGCTCTTAAACCTTTTACGATCTGGATATGAATGATATGCCGATTTCATCCATAGAATTGGTCTAAGGGACAATCCATTTTTTCCTTGTGGTGAAATTCAATCCCGTCAACACGTATTGATTTGCCAACTGATAGGTATTCGAGGTGATATCAAAACTGTTGATGAGGACTTCTGTTTGTGGCTCAATGACAATGTCTTAAATATTTAGCATTTTTTGTTGATTATACGCATATGTATAGACGCATGAGAGAGATATGGCCTAAATCAGTTCTTTTCTGTTTAAAATTTGCATCTGTGTATGGCCAAAACACTTTGTGATACAAGTCCAAACACCAACAATATTTTTAAAAAACTGGATTATTTTTACATATCCTAGCAAAGTTGCAATCTTCAAAACTTGTTGTCAAAATTGTTGAAAAAATTGGAAAGGAGAGGAAAACAACAAATCAAAAGAGTTTGAGATGTACAAAGAAAAACAATCTAATTAGGAGTGATCCTCTAATCTGTAGTGGCTCCCATTCGTGCTTAAGAAAAACGAGCAAAAAACAAAACAACAAATCGCATCAAAGGAGGAAGTATTTAGCATTGAGTTAACTGAAGCGTTTTCATAAAAAATGCTGCAATAACAGAACTGATACCTGTTACTTTATTCTAGCCTGGTATAACTTTATATACAAAGTGTAGAGCTAAGCTTGTAGTATTACTGACCAGAAGTCAACATTGTCTTGAAAAGTAAATAAAATGAAAGCATTATCTTTACACGTTGATCTATATGAAAAGGTACTTTGCTTTTGTGGGTGTAGCCATAACTGTTGACATGTAGTAACTAAAACAAAACCAGAAACGTGGCAGTAAATACAGTCCACGTAATCTCCTTTTTTCTTCTTTTTTAACACCAAAGCCCCATTGAAGCTCTAGGTACCATTTTAATGAAAATAAGACTGTCTACCAAGCATAACTATCAGCTATTGGCATTCCTTCTACCACTCTCTAATGTTGTCCATACAGGCTTTTCTTCTTCTTATTTTTTTATTTTTCCTTATTCTCACATCCCTTTTTTATGCCATGACTACACTCTCGAGCCTCAGTTTGAAATGCATCATTTTGTCATCCTTTTTTCTTTAACATGTTTGACAAAACCATTTTCTTTCTGAACTCCAATTTTATTGAGTTTATTTTCTGTTTTCCTCTTAGTCCTGGCTATTGAAATTGCTGCAAATAATTTGGTTACTTTTGTCTGACTTCTTTTCAACGTGCACGATGGGTTGGTTAGTTCTTTGACTTCCTTTGGCTTAATTGAAAAACCCTCCCTTGGTCCTTGCACACTCCCTTTTGACGATATCTTTCCAGGTGGTTCGATCCTTTGCTTTCCGTTCAGCAGTGAGTACGGGGATCCTCAGATTTTCTCAAATTTCATCTACCCAACGCTTTCTTGGTCGCCCTCGTCTCCTCCTTCCTTCGAAATCTTCTTTGTAGGCCCTCTTTACAAAGCTTTTATCACCCCTTCTGTTCACGTGCCCAAAGCAATTTAGCCTATATTTCTTGATCATGTTTACTATGTCATCTTTTACACCAAGAATTTTTCTGATATCAGATAGCCAGCACCTGTCCTTTCCTGTTTTCCCAATAATTGTTCTAAAGCAATAATTTTCCAAAACAGCCAGTTTACAAGCATCCTCTGTTTTCAAGGGCAAGGCTTCTGAAGCATAGATAGCAATCGGTACAATAAATGCAGAGTACAGCCGCATCTTTATACGATTTGGGATTACTTTTTTTGATCATACATTCTTTTTCAATCTTCCAAATGTACTGCATGCTAGAGCTATCCTCCTTTTAACAGCTTCTGTTGTGTTTGGAACAACCAAGCCAAGGAAAACAAACTTCTCTACTTGTTCAACAGTAGGCCCCTCAATTTGTATATTGGGTGCGTAGTCTGGAAAGATGATCTTGCACTTGTCGGCGTTAATCTTAAGCCCCCACTTTTTACAGATCTGTTCAAGCTCTTTGGTTGAAAACGTTAACTATTCCAACATGGTTATCAGAGTTTTGTCATCAGTATAACGGATAGCAGTTGTTAGACCTTCTTCAAGGTGGAAATCACGTAGGCTAGATATTTCATCCATGACAAATTCCAGAAATATGTTAAACAACGCCGGAGAAAGAATACAGCCTTGGTGAACTTAAATACGAACTGCAAACCAATCTGTCTGTGTGTTGTCCACAGAGATGGCACATATCATACATGCACTTGATCCTGTTAACAAGTTTCGGATTGGCACCAATCTTCAAAAGCATTTTCCAAAGAGCTGCTCTCCATATAGTGTCAAAAGCTGATTTAAAATCAATAAAATAAATGTGCAGCGCCACGTTCTTTTCCTTTGCCTTTTCGATAATTTGTCGAACTACAAATATCGCGTGAACAGTGCCTCTACCTGCACGGAAACCATATTGGCTTTCCTTTAACTTTCTGTCAACTTTTGCTTTCATTCTTTCCAATAAAATCTTGAAGAGGAACTTGCCAGGTATTGATAAAAGAGCAATAGCTGGGTAGTTGTTTCCCCTATCCACAAAAAAGGAGATAAGCTGATGAGGAACAACTAGTTTGGAGAAATCTTTCGGGGGTCTTTTCTGTGGTCCAAATTATATTAAATATCCTTTGCAGGAGGGCCATCATCTTTTCACCACCTGCTTTCACTACCTCAATAGTGATTTCGTCCTCTCCTGGTGCCTTACGGTTCTTCATTTTACTGACGGCTGTCAGGATCTCCTTTTTAGTGATTTTAGGGACAGTATCATCGAAATTAACTTGCATGAGATTTAATAAGTCCAAAGCAGTTTCATCATGTTCAAATGTTGTATTCAAATGCTTCTCATAGTGCTCTTTCCATAATTTTAACACCTTTTCCTGATGAAACTGTTTTATACCGCCATGATAATTGTATCGTAGTCAGCTGTTTCTTGGCTTCCCTTCAAGTTCTTTTGCTGTCTTAAACAAGTTATGACTTTCATGCCTGCGGTACTGTTTCTTTAACAATTTTGCCTTTTCGTCCAACTTTTTCCTTTTTGCTTGCTTCACAGCACTTCTCACTTTCTTATTTAACTCAGAGTAGCGCTCTCTACTTTCAACAACAGTAGGATCTTTAAGCATCTTCGTCCTTGCCCCTCTTCCTTTTTCACAAACATTTACTTCCTCTTGAGCCAGTCCATCAACGTTCTTTCTCTTCCGAAAGTCAACGGTGTTCCTTGTGACTTCGTTAGTTACTGTCTTAAATTTGTCGTACAGTTCGTCAACATCTGCATCTATTTCAACAAGCGGTTCAAACCTTCCACCAATCCTCTGGCTGAATATTTCGGCAGCAGCAATGTCCACAGGCCTTGCAACGTCATATCTTTTAACATTGGTGTTTCTCCGGTACGTCTTTCTCTGGGAAACAAGAATTTTCGCCATCAAATGGGAATGGTCTGAAACGATGTCAGCAGAATTGTATACAGTTATTCACTAGTTTCAAACGATCACATGGTAAAATAATGTAATCAATCTGGTTCCTGGTGATTCCATCCATAAATACCCATGTGACAGCCGTGACTTGTTTTTCTGCTTGTACCTTGTATTTACAACATAGAGACCATTAATTGCACAAAACTTTATTTTCCTTTCTTCTCTATTATTGGCCTTTCCTGCACCAACTTTACCAACGACTGATGACCAATTGAGATAGGAATCATTCCAAACCATAGCGTTAAAATCACCGCCAGCAGATGTTGTTGCTGGCAGATTGTTGATTTCAGTTTGCAGTTGGTCATACAACTTGTCAACATCAGACTCGCTATAACTAGATCCTGGGGCGTAAACCTGAAAAGTAGTGATAATGCCAATAGGTGTGTCAAGCTCAATGCTCATGATTCTTTCCGATATCAGATTGTAGTTTGTTATGTTATCTGAAACCAGGTCCTTTCTTGTTGACTGGATTAGATCATAATCTTCTATTTCAAAACTTTCTGGTGTTTTGGTATCAAGGTGTATTTCAGATACTCCACGTATTTCAACGTTTAAGCACGACATTTCAGAATAGAGATTTTGAAGTTCGCCCTCTTCATTTATGGTTCTGACATTCCATGTTCCAATCTTCGGGCAGATTTTTAACGCACCCCTGATTCACCCGAACTTGGGGTCGATTCAAATTTAACGTATTCATCTTAAAGGAATGTTTGCTTGAGAAACGTTTTGACCTGGTACTTTTTCAAGCTATCCTGGTACCTTGACTATTAGTTTGTGAATTTCTAAGAATTTCATGTAACGAGGTACACGGTGAGAAGGCAGCCAACCGATTTTGTGTCCCGTTGGTCAATAAGGTAGTAGTAAATGTAGAGATAAAGGTGATGTCTTCTTTTTATTTAAAGATCCCTCCCACTCAAGTATACCCTTGTCTCCTTTTGCTGATTTCTTGATTAGAAAAAAAGGATGTTAATTTTCTCGAGCGTCAGCATGCCTTTTTTCCTTCCTCCTTCTTCGGTTTACCAAAAAGTTTTGAGCCTCTTGATAAAGAAGCGTTGGTTTCCATTCAGATGGAAATCTTGAGTCTCCTCAAATTTTCATGAAGTTTTGGAAAAGGAGATTCTTGCAATTATGTCCTAAGCATCCTATAATGGAATTTTCCGATGCTGGAAAAAGTTGAAAAATGGGGAGCCATGCCTATTTGGCATGGCTCCCCATTTAAAATTAATCAAAAGGCCATCTGATCAAAGCTAAGCATGGTCGATGTCATTCCTCTTTGATCGATGGAACCTTTAAATGAATAGAGATCTCCCCTAGTCCAGAGTAGCCTATAAGGGTCGACTGAGAAACCTATCAGCCTACCAGGTCATATTTGATTTAGAATTTCATAATATACATTGCATCTTTTGCATCGATGTCGACACGTTTTACTGTAAAATTAGCTTGCGTTTTTCTTTGGTGCATGATTGTGGGTTTGTCTGCCCTTCCGCCATATCTGCCTTTGGATAATCAAAAAATAGGATTTGTGCTACTGGAGCCTACTGTTGGATACCAAAAAAATATCTTTTCATGGAAATTTTAAGGGATCATGCTTTCCATTATCACCGGGGTTTGGTCTGAGGACTAAAACTACCACCTTTTAGGTCAGCTTGGAGAAGAATCTAGATAACTCTTTGAACATATGTGGTAATGTTAGTCCCCAAGACCCTGCAATAGTGACTGTCCACAAGCCATGGCTTATGATATGACGGCGACAACAAACAACAATATTAAGATAAAAGCAAATGAGCGAAGCAATACAAAGAAGCTAGTTAGTGAAAATGCACATATAATCCCACTGCTCCTACTACCACCTGTAATGTTTTCCCCCTGATTACTTGTATTGATATTGCGTGTGTTACTGCTGACTTTTGGTTATAGACATTTGTCTAATTATTTTTTCCTCGTTGTCATGTGAATTGTACTTCATTTTGAGTGTGACTCCACCACTTATGTCTTCTGTGGTTTTCTTGTCATCCATACTTGTGATCCTTTTTCATATTTTTTCACGTGTAATTATCTTGTTTTGATTAGCTATTCTCCGAGTATTGTGAGGACTGCTTATAAACTCTCGTATGATAATCTTTAAAAACTTGGTACTTTTAAATTTTGATCCTGAGAACCTCATTAGCGATGCGTACCTTTACACAACATCCTATGTCCCCTGGAGTACCGTCCTGAGAAGAATAGAGATGCCTTAGCACTGATACTGGAGTAAAAGTGCTAGAATCTGATCAGAATGGTATTAAAACAATTTTTCTAAGCAAATTATCAGGGTAAAGTCTCAGTCTCCGTTTTAGATCAATGCACAGTGTGCATTTGCAATTTGACTTTTTATGATGTCATGCGTTATAGGTGTTGACAAAAAAAGTTGACCTCTCTACTTCTTTGTTTGCTGCCAATCCTACTCTGAAGAACTTAGGTGCATCTTTCCCTATAATTGCTTTTTGTATAGGGAAGGTTAAGCAACATCAACATATTTATGCCCAATTTTTGTCTTTCTGTGTCTTGTTTTGTATCTTTTTAAAGGTATCCAATACTTTTTCCAATTTCCAAAAACAACACTCCTGATATTCTCCTCTTGATTATTCAATTCTTTGAATGGCTCATGAACAATAGATTAGCTTACTTCCCTGAGATATTTGGTGCCATTGATTTTCAGTATTGCTTTGGATCCTCTTGTTCTATGGGCGATCTCCTGACTGTTATCACAAACTGCACCTACTGGTGGATAAAAGTTTGTAGAGTTTTGCTCAAAATTTTAATGTTTCCAAGACCTTTGACAGGAAACGTCATGATAATTTGTCCAAAAGCTCTCTGTTTGATAGGGCCGTTGTAATTTTGTAGCTGTTTATTTCTTCTTGATATTCTATCAACACTGTTGTTGTTTAAGGCTCTATTCTTGGGTCAACTTTGTTTCTGTAAAAAGATCTTTGATATTATAAGATTACTCCTTTCTGGTCGTTGATGTTGTCCATCCTACTTTCCTCCTCTGTAACCTGGCAATTTTGAATGCTAAGTCGAAATTCATCGAGAGAATTTTAACTTGAAGCAATGGTCATCACTTGATGACTTATCTTCCTTTTGTTTTTCTAACCCTCCTACACACCTCCTTATTTGATATTTCATTTGCCCATCTAATATATAACAGTATTTGAAAAAGATGTTATTCGTCTGTCTTTAATCTTTTTTTCCTTTCTGAGTGTCTCCTAATGTTCATCGTCAAACTGAAAAACTGGATATCTGTACGATGTATCTATTTTACACCCGCAGATTTATTTGCATGCATAAATCTCTGCTTTAGAAGATCTTTCTCTTCAGCGATAATGCATCTTCTGTCATTTATCTGCTCTGTCAGATTGCTGCATCTCATTTTCCATCTGATGTAAATTCATTTCCTAAATACTTCAAAAGTCGCATTTGATTAATTGGCTTTCCGTTGACTTTGGTGTTGCAAGCTAGAATCATCTTTGATTTTTCTAATTACCAAACATGCAGTTTTTGATGTGAATGTTCAGGGACATATTTATGATTGGAAACAACAACATAATTACAGTGTTTTATGTAGTCTTATGTAATAACAACCCGTAATATAGAACTAAAGAAAATGGATTATCCGAAAATGTGGAGGTAGTTATGTAAATTTCATTCGTTTTATAATTTTAAGTTATTACTTCGTAAATTATTTTGGGCGCAAATCTTTAGTCCGGTCTTTGTTTGCTCGTTTTGTAAGGCATCCACATCTTCGATGAATGAAAACTTGCTGTTATTTTGTGTATGTTATAATTTTTTGAATGCAACGAAAAATGGAAAGAAGCTATAAGAAGCAGACAAGGCAGATTTAGTGATAATACAAAAAACCCCGATGTTCTTGACTAAGGAATAAAGTAAGCGTTGCAGGTAAGTTCTGTCACTCGTCAAGCGCGTTAGGTACCTTGTTTAAAAATAGCTTTAAATACATTTTAGTAAAAGAGAATTGGGGTAAGATCTAAGTAGTAATTTTACGCAGTAGATAATTAATTCTACGTATCATATGCACAAATTTCGAATGCTTTTTCTGAGATCATATTAAGTATGAATATCGCACTTCTTCCTCCACTAAGTATAAAACGGAGTTTTCCGTCATTGATTTCTAGTTGTAGGCGGTTTTCAGCTCTCAATATTCACACTACCATTTTCATTATGTGGCTTGCAAGACTAATATATTTGTGTAGATCATATTCTATGGTCCCTGGTTTTGTAAACAGCGCAATAAATAACGACTTTCTCAGATTCCGTGGTATTCAACCTGTGTCATAGGTTTCGTTGATGATCTTTATCACTCAATTTATTCCAAAATTATGTACCATCCAAAGTCGTCCTTCCACCTTTTACTCCTCCTTTTAATGACTTCTTCTACTTTTTCAGTTTACGGAATCCTTAGATTTTCAATTCTTCTATAGACGATAGCCTTCTTCCTCTGCTGTCACAAAAAATTCTCTTATACATATTCAGACCGACGTTCTAAAATATTATCTTTTCCCATAATGATGCTGCTATCATTACTTTGACAATTCCAATAGAGGAGCAGGAATTCTGTTCTACAATTTCTTTTATTTGTTGTGATTTGGCAATGGTTTTGTAGCTCCATGCTCTCCCATTTGTTGTGTTTCTTGTTCAACTACTCGTTCTTAACTCCTTAACTTTTCTGTATTCTATTTCAATCTTTTTCTTTAAACTCCTGTACTTTTTGCTGCTTCTAGCAAAAACGTCTTGGCTTACTTTAATTTGCTTAAGAGTTTTTTTAAGTCATTAAATTGGTCTTAGTATGTCAGTTTGTATTCCTTTTATGAAAAACAGTTCTTTTACCGATTGACAAGTACCTGGGTTAATATTAGCCCCCTCAAAAATTCTCGTCAAGGCATCAATTCTCTGTTTTGTACCTAGGTTCGTCAGCTGGAAGACACTTCTACTATTATCTCCTTAGTTTGTGCTTTTGTAACTTTTGGGTTTGATTTAAAATATTCTATTGGAGTGCAGGGAATATTTAGGTTATTTCTGTTTTCTTCTGATTGAGTTGTAATTCACATGTGATCGAGTCATTCTTCTAGTCATAGTCCATTTTAGGGTAAGATTTTTCCTGAAATACTGCATTGCAAAATCTTCTGATGGTTGTTATGTAGTGAACTTGATTTCTTACATTGTCGCTGAGCCTTTTCAGGGTCCATAGGCATCTAAGTTAAGTATTGGATATAACTTGAGCATGCACACTGTATCATCGTATCCACCTTCCATCTTTACCGTTTTGTGTTCTCATGCCATAATTTCCTCTCGTATCTCCACATTTCATTTCCAGTTTTCGTAACTTGCATTGGTTAAAAACCTATTTAAAATTGTTATAGAATATCTCTAATTTTTTTTCATCAGAATCAGACTTGGGAATATATAAATAATGATGAAAATATTATAGGTGATTCTCTTAGACAGACGTCAAGCTTTGTTTGTCAAACACTATTCTGGTCCCGTGTTCATCCCTGATCGCAAATGGGTAGATTAGTAGAACCTTTCATTTTATACATTTTCACTGTCTTCTAATCTTCTCGGCGCAAGAAGGTCTTGTCTGTTCAAAAACATTCCATGACGTAAAGAGAAACCTAGGAAACCTTCGACTACACCCTCTACGCCGACCAAATGAATAGCGGTCTTCCAACAGACCAAGCACAGCGCTAACTCCCTCGCCAGTTTCTCGCAGTTCGATCAAGGAGTCAAGAACTCCATGCTCAGGAAGGAATGCTAGCTCTAGCTCAAGAGTGACATGGAATTGGGCGCAAAACAACACACCGTCATCTGAGAGATAAGTGCGGGCTAGTTAAGCTCCTACATGTAGTACCTTCCACCAAATCGCTTGACTAAAGTGAGGTTCTGACCACAATATAGTAATGTAGTGATGAAAAGGCTTTGGTAACGGGTTTACCAGATCTTGATTTGTCCACTCACGAGATTGCTTGTAACAAGTTTAATTTGTAACAAGTTTTCCGTCACAAACTATCTAGTCGTGAGTTGTCTATGACGAATTATCAGGATCCCATTTTCCTGAATTGGGTGGTAACTATCCTTGTAACTCCTGAGTTACAGTTATAATATTACAAAAATTCAGAGCTAGATATACTAAAACACTTTATCAATAATTTGTGGTTACAAAAATAATAGTTTTGACAGATTGCATATATTTCTGTATAAAAGTTACTTGTCCATCTTCATACTGCTGCTAGACATTTTAATCTCAGTTTTAATGCAGTTTTACTAATATATTTTCCTTCAATAGGCATTGTTACCTATATCTTTTGACACGAAAAAAATTGCACTTCATTAAACAACAAAATCATTTTTTATTTATTTGTTGTAACATTTCATTCTCACATTTTGGCGTCAAGTTTGGCGTCACATGAGAATTTTAAAGCATTTTAGAAACCAGTAAAATGCTACAAATGCTGAGGTTCTCGAACAAAATATTTACNAAAAACTATCTAGTCGTGAGTTGTCTATGACGAATTATCAGGATCCCATTTTCCTGAATTGGGTGGGAACTATCCCTGTAACTCCTGAGTTACAGTTATAATATTACAAAAATTCAGAGCTAGATATACTAAAACACTTTATCAATAATTTGTGGTTACAAAAATAATAGTTTTGACAGATTGCATATATTTCTGTATAAAAGTTACTTGTCCATCTTCATACTGCTGCTAGACATTTTAATCTCAGTTTTAATGCAGTTTTACTAATATATTTTCCTTCAATAGGCATTGTTACCTATATCTTTTGACACGAAAAAAATTGCACTTCATTAAACAACAAAATCATTTTTTATTTATTTGTTGTAACATTTCATTCTCACATTTTGGCGTCAAGTTTGGCGTCACATGAGAATTTTAAAGCATTTTAGAAACCAGTAAAATGCTACAAATGCTGAGGTTCTCGAACAAAATATTTACTTAACAAGGATAAAAATTGATTGCATTTCCTGATTCACCATCCAAAAACTTCCTTTGCCTCAAACAATGACATACATTTGTAAAATATCACAATCCACCGTCCAAGCTTGAAGAATTGATATTGTGTTATTTGAGTGATGATGTTGGTCTGATGTGGAAATTTACAGTGATTATTAATTTTAGACACACCTTCTAAAGTTTTTTATTAGCTCAAATAGCAAAAAAAGAGACTACATTTAAACTGCATTAAAAAAATCATCAACTGCTGCTCAAAATATTTTTTCTTATAAAAATTGAAATTTGTAATTTATTAGGGTAAATCAAGGTTTCCAGTATTATATCAATGTTACTTTTTGTATAAATAAAAACTATATTGAAGCATTTTATAATTTAATTTTCGTGACCCATTCCATCTTTTCAATGAATATCTGCCAATATTTGTGTGGAGACGTTTCAAGAAATTTACATTACCTTAAATTTCATATTTTCACCAGAAGAGTGGTATCTGTCTTCTTTGGAAAGTAAATTAAAGGGATTCCAATAACCACAGGAAGTTGTCTCACCCCCAAAGATGAATAATCTGAAAACATCAAATCAAAAGGATCAAAAAAGGACTCTGCTCCAACAAACGCTTTATCTTTGTAGAAACTAAAAATATATAAAATACTGAAATAATATGACATTTTAAATCTTTTTTTATGAAATCAGAAAAAAGGACCGGTGACGCTTACCAAAGTATTCTATTTGCAAATGATAGCATCATGACAAGAATTCCATTTACAAACAAGTACAACGTGAAAATAATTTTTAACTCGCTCACATTTGGGTTGTACTACGACATATTTCCATTAAAAGCAAATCAAACGTTACCTGATCAATGCCCTGAAGAAACTTTAGAAAGTGACATCAAGAATCTGTCTTTGTTCTTACTTGGATAGCCTAAAAAGTAGCTATGTCACTTCCATCATGTGAAACAGCTGTCTTGTTCTTGTAAGGAAAAAAAAAAGAGCTAAAAATTGAAAACATATTCAGAGTAGTAACACTGACATGATGAAAATAAGATGCTGAAGACACAAAATAGTATAACTAGGAATTGTCCTGCTTTCTAAGCTATTTTCTACCCACCACAATCTTCTATTCATAGCACATGGGCCAAGACGTTATTAGATTCTAGAACGATTGATCTCACGCATGGAAGCAGACGATAAAATACCATATTAAAGTCTTCTTGATGCTGCAAGTTGCACGTCCAAGGATGGATAAATACATGGAGTAAAAGATAGTTAACTATTTTACAAAATTGGAATTTTTTTCAAAGCTCAGCTTAGTGCTGAATATGACCACTACAAAGCTTAATTGGCAAAGAACCATGCATGCTATAATGACAAGTTAGTACCTCGTTGCAAGCATACGTACGGAAACGTAACAAAGATGCTCCAATGCTACAGAGGTTCTTTGCATTGGTTAGGAAAATTCTACAACTCTACATCAGCGCTTATACTCAGTAAATGGAAACCAGGAGGAAGAATGCGAAGAAAATGATTTTCACGAGAAAGTAAAGACATATGTAGTATTAAATGACTTATCTTGCCTTATCTTTAATCTTTCTGTGCAAGGAGGCACACAAGACCTGGACACCACTGCTCTGCTGTGGGTAGTCTCCAAGTGCATGACATGCAGAATTCCATCTCCTACAGCCAGGATTGCTCCACTTTGCCTCCACCATTCTTTACCAGGTTATATTTGGGCAGCCTCTCTACCTTTGTCATTCCAATGTCCACCCGAGAAACAAGACACAGTCATTCCGCGGCTGCTTTCTCGATACATGCCCAAGCAGGTTCATCTCCGTCTTCTTATCTCCTCATTGATCTTCTCTTCCCTGCCATTTCTAAAATTGTTCCTATAGAAGTGTGCTGCTGCCATCGGATCTTAAAAATCCTCATTAGACACTTGGTCTGAAAGATGTTCACTTTTTCTTCCTTTTTCTTGGTCACTCTCCACATCACGCATCCATACACCAGTACAACCTGACAATACAAGGCTGTTACAAAAGGAGGCTATTGTCTTGTTGCTGGTGCTTTTAGTTTAACAAGTGTTTCATAACCGCTTGAAATGTGCGCTGGGCAAGCGAATTTTTTTTAACATCTGCTGTTTCCCCACCATCCTTTGCCACATTGGCTCCCAGATATGTAAAGCCCTTAATCTCTCCTACTTAGTTTCTTCCCTTCAGCTTTTATTCGGTCCTGCTGCTGGTTTTCATCACTTTTCACTTGTTGTCACTATGCTTTTTCCCACCTTTACCAGCATTTTCTTCCAGTCTCAATTGTTTCTGCTTATAGGTGGTTTATGGTGGATGATAGAAGGGAATGATTATTGATGAAATCGAGGTCCTTATGCAAGGTTGTGAAATTCATGCTGATTCCTGATCTCTCCCCTTCCGTTGTTTACCGCGTAATCCAGTCCATCACTACGAGGAAAAGGATCCTGACATGCAACAATCTTGTTTCACTCCTGTCCTTACTGGGAACCAGTCTGTTATTCAACTTTTGTCAATAGAGGAGCATCAAAAGGGTCATAAAGGGTCATAAAGGGTCATAAAGGGTCATAAAGAGTCATAAAGGGTCATAAAGGGTCATAAAGGGTCGTAAAGGGTCATAAAGGGTCATAAAGTGTCATAAAGGGTCATAAAGGGTCATAAAGGGTCATACAGGGTCATAAAGGGTCATACAGGGTCATAAAGGGTCCTAAAGGGTCATAAAGGGTCATAAAGTGTCATAAAGGGTCATAAAGGATCTTGACCATCTGGATCAGTTTAATGAGAATATCCTACTGACGCTTGATGATCCAGAACCAGTCTCTTTGTATGGAGTCGAAAGGCTTTTTAATGTCAACCAAGTATATGTACAGAGTAGCATTGCATTCATTGACTGGTACCACAATATTCCTGAATATAAATATCTGGTCAATAGTTCCTTTGCCAATCCTAAACCCTACCTGTTACATCTT
>RDPX01000362.1:660354-722713 GCA_003991215.1 Morbakka virulenta
AGGTTGATAAAGGTTCATAAAGGGTCATAAAGGGTCATAAAGGGTCATAAAGGGTCATAAAGGGTCATAAAGGGTCATACAGGGTCATAAAGGGTCATACAGGGTCATAAAGGGTCCTAAAGGGTCATAAAGGGTCATAAAGTGTCATAAAGGGTCATAAAGGATCTTGACCATCTGGATCAGTTTAATGAGAATATCCTACTGACGCTTGATGATCCAGAACCAGTCTCTTTGTATGGAGTCGAAAGGCTTTTTAATGTCAACCAAGTATATGTACAGAGTAGCATTGCATTCATTGACTGGTACCACAATATTCCTGAATATAAATATCTGGTCAATAGTTCCTTTGCCAATCCTAAACCCTACCTGTTACATCTTAAGTAATGAATCAGCTCCTGATTGTATTCTGTTGATCAGAATCCTGCTGAGTACTTTTGCTGACCACCAGCAGCAATGTAACTTCTCTCCAGTTTCCAAATTCCTGAAGATTAGCTTTCTTTGATATTTTTCTGCTTAATCCTTTTCTCCATTGCGTAAAAACGGTTTTTCCTTCCTATATGAGGTCAAAAACTCTTTGTAATTCTGTGTTTGCTTGGGATAGGTCTGTTTTGAGCATTTCTGTAGTAATTTGGTCTCCGCCAAGGGCTTATCCATTTCATATCTCTTGCAAATTAGGTGCCTCCGATGGGATGCTAAACTATTCTCTCTCTCCTCTGCTACTTCTTGTGGTGGTAACTTAGGTACATCTCTGTAAAGCACTCTCCGATAATGCTTCTGCCATCTTCCCAGCTGTGTTCTTCAGTAGCTTTCCGTTCTTGTTCTTCACAGCGGATGCTTGTCTTGTACTTTGTCCCGTGAGCTGCGTCGCAATGTAGTATATATATTTCTGTAGTCCGTTTTCTGTCATATTCTGTGTTCTTGGTACTTTTTCGGCTATCCATCTCCCCTTGTCTTCCCTCACGCTCCTCTTCACCCCCAGCTCTTCTTTTTGTATTCTCCCTTGATCCTGTTCTTAATCCTTTCTGAACAGGTGCTATCAATCTTGTTCTCAATGGCTGTCCTCTCATCCATCAATTTTCATGTGCTATCGGTGATCCATAACTTGCTTTTCCTTTCCTGAGACCAAGCACTTCCTCTGCCGCTTTGATGAATCCACTCCTCTGATTTGTTCTCCTCAATATTGCTCCGTACAGTCTAGCTGTATTTTCTCTTTGTTCCCTCATCCTCGAGTGGATACACGTTGAGTGTAGAGTTGACCCATAATAATTGTGAAGCCTGAGATCTGTCCTCACCAGATAACAGTCCCTGGTTGCATCAGCTTCTATCTCATCCATGAGTCAATTACAGATGACTTTCATTATCTTCTGGTCATTAGATGGTCGATTTGATTCTTAACCCTCCCATCTGCTGAAAGCCATGTTGCCGTATGGACATCTTTATGGAGAAATAATGTTCCTGATTTCACAACTCCTTTCACCTGACAGACCTTGCAAAGACTCTCTCCATTATTATTTTGTGTACCTAGATCACGTATACTCATAGTTCTCTCAGTGTTCTCTCAGTTTCCCGAAGGCTTTCACATAGCGTCGTTGTAATGCAGTTGTCGGTAGACCATATTTCATACAGGATTTCTTGATAAACACTGATGTCCGTAGTTTCTGTAACTAGCTGTTTTTTACAGGAGGAGGTCGTAAGACTCCTGCCCAACCGTCGGACTGGGAGGACCAGGGTTTTCTGCCAGGGTGTCCTTCCCTTAGAGTGGGTTGGTCAAAGTGTGCAATTACCCATTCGCCTCCCAGAGGCCATGCATCTACGCTATGCAGTTCCAGTGCGAGGATTGAATGATGTGATTTTTAAAAAAATTTGTGGTTTTTAGAAAAATCCCCATTGAAGTTTCGCCAGGCGTTTTTTTCTTTCAGAGATCAATGTTAAGTATTTTTATTATCTCTTAGGAGACAGAAACTTCAATAGACCTTTAAGTCATCATTTGTAGTTGAAAAGGCTCATATATCTATGGTTGATTTTAGTAGGTTAATCTGCAAAGAAATTCACTTTTGTGATGGACGAGGAGGTTGTCAATGGGTTGTCAATGGGTTCTTTGGAAGATTGGAGAGCAAGACTTGTTTTTGCTTGGATTGGGTAAGTATTACTTTTGGAAGATCTTTTGCTGCTGCTTTAACTATCGGGGTAATCTCCTTTGCAGGGACGGTCTTTGGAGCAGCAGAGAAGTTTAAACCTTTCACTAGAAGAGATACCTCTGTTGATGACAGTGACCGACTCGACATATTGACAACCCATTGAGACGTGTTTGATACCAACACACAGTGACAATACGTAAACAGAAAAAATATTTTAAAAATACATGTTATACTAAATTAATAGTCACACGAGGAAATAATTTTGAAAATAGGGATAAAGTGATACATCCACAAGCACCTTCTATGCTTTTTGTGTATCATGCTCCATGAAACATAGATTAAAAAGGACTTCTGAAAATAAACATGATACTATAGCAAACTAATAGCCACAGCCTATTGCAAAAACTCTATTCTTTTACCACTCACAGATTTTGACCAATAATACCATTAATTTGAAAAATATATTTCGAGTTGTGCATCTATCTTCAGATCTAACCAGAAAGTAACAAAGAAAAAAAATACAGTAAACGAATGTTGTGTTCCTTCCAATATCAATGCTCCTCTAAGTACTTCATTAAACATAAAAACAACTAATGTTAATACCATTGCTATTATTGCCACTCCCCTTACATCTTTCTGCTATTACTGTTGCTGTTACCAATTCTCTTGTATCACCTACTCTAATTATAAGTTAAAATACTACTACTGCTACCAATACCAGGTGTACGTCTACTAACACCATTACTAGCCTTATTAAACCGATTAAAGTTACAATTAATATAACTACAGAACTCTCACAACTATAATTCTTACCTTCACACTATAACTATTATTTTCATTATGAATAAGCCTAACTCCATTATTAATACCAGCATTAAGAATATCACAACTAACACAATGGTTATAACCTGTTATTTATACTTATCTTAATAATATGACTACTACTATTCGCTATATAGTTACTACTACTCCTACTGCTACACTTTTCACTTAGTCCATACCACTTAATAAAAGCAAATAAAAAGTCAGTCTGTATGTAAGTCCTTGTAAAATCAGCTTATCTTTTCTTGATCTTTATTCCTAGAATGAGGGTATAAAATAGCCGTCTTGATGTCATATATTCTCGGTCTGATTGGACACTAGACCAGGTCAGCAAGAGACAATTGAATAGTTAATAAAATAGACAAAGATATATGATCCTTACTATCTTATAACCAAAAATATATTTAAAATTAAACTCAATATTATTCATTTTTGAAATATTATCTTATCTAAAATAACGAGCATCTCATCCAATATGTCAGCTTTTCTATTTTCTAATGATTTTTTTTCTCTTTAGTGATAATATCTACTTCTAGCGCCATGGATTTCATAGTGTTTCTATGTAATCTAAGTAGTCCTAATGAACAATATTAACTTGACTAATCCCTTCATTATGCAAATAGACAAAACCTTCATTAAGTCATTTCAGTATAATCCAGTTCATGACACAGACTGTGATATTGTTATCTTTACAAGCATGAATTTCATCCCCAGCAGCGCATTTCTTATTATTTACAAGTTCAGATGGTGGTACAGACGATTATTGCTTTGTAGGAAACTACAGATCAGTTTAATCGAATTAAATTCAAGATTTAATGCTCAACAAGAATGCCGCAGTGTATTCCAAGCTTGTCGTCTGACAGCACTTTGCGCCCAGTCGCTATTGTTTATTACCGAACACAGCCGTCTCACAGGCCCTTGTAGTGAGAATAACTGACGCGTTGCATTGTTCAACAGAGCGCGGTCAACAGTACACTGTTACAGGGTGAATATCGTCACATCTATTATTAATTGATATAAACAAACCCATGCTTGCCTTTTATCGATGGGTTTTGTTTTACAATGTCACAACAATGAGAAAACTCGTGGATAGAAGAGGTAATCCGCAACCTGTCAGGTCTGAAGCAAGACTGAAACAGAGATAGATGTAGGAATTTTTTCATATCTACTAGAAAATGATCGGAATAGATTATTATTTCAAAATTGCATCCATTATTACTTGGGTAGGTATTATGATTTACACCAACTTCAGATTAATTTTTGCAACCTTGTCAGCAATTGTGATGATGATGCAAGTGACAATATTATTTATCCTGAAGATTAAACCCCATATATATATCTTTTAGATTTTCTTACATGGACATTAGACTAAATAATTAAATGTTATTGCTATACCTTTCTCGCTCATTTAATACTAGTATGTTTCAAAAAAAATCTTACTAGAAAAAGGTAGAAAAAATTCTTCATGGTCTTAATTAAAGTTCTTAGCCTTTAATGGCGTGTTTGATCCAAGACATTTGACGTTTATTAGACTGTAAGTGAAAGTAAGTTATAGCGTTGGAACTTTAGGTAGAGCAAGTAGCAGGGTGCGGCAGTTGAGTTCCGGATTTTTCATTGCTGGGGACAAAAAAATGGGAATGATACTACAAGACATATTTAACCAAACAAAAGGCTCAAAAACTACTAGTTCCAGATAAACATTGACGATAGTAAATTCGAACTAAATAAAAGAGGAAAGGCTCTAAAAATGTTGACATTTTTACTAATTATTAATATTAACCCAACTGAGATAAGTAGCAAGCTTAAAGAAAGTTAAACGTTTACATTTGTAGACGTTGCGCAGGTATGGGGGAAAAATCGGCATAAAACTTGAAAAAATTACAAATATTTTTATGTTTCAGTGTAATTTATCATGGCATATAAATAATACAAACACAGATATATATATATATATAATACATGTGAATAATTTCTTTCTTCATGTCTTCTAACTACAAGTTTATTTTGTATGAAAGAGCTTTGGGCAATTGCAGACGTCCATGCTCTTTTGTTGGTGGTCATATCGTTTCAACCATTTTTCACAGACAGTATAATTTTTCCAGCTCCTTTTCCTAATTCTATCAGAAAAACAGAAACCTTCCACGATGGTCCTGATACAAAAAAATGAAAAAAATGAAAGGGTATTTAAAGCAGAAGGATGAAGCATTGATAACCTGACGACAAATTTGCTTTTGAAGAATCCGAATTCCGACATCAAACTGAAAAATCACCAGCACAAGACTATACCTAGATTTGTTCCTCTCTTCAGAAGAGATAAGTGAACTTCTTTCTTTGAATCAGAGAACCTATATCCAATCGAGTTTGATCAACAAAATTAATTGGAACTACAGATTTTGAATGATGTCCTTATTTTGTCTTATTTTGTAACAGCAACCACTGCGACGCAATAAACGAAAATGTAATGGTATTTTTTTGTGGTATTGTTCGGTACTTTTACAATGCCATATTTAGTTCTTAAGGGTATTATATTTGCAACATCAGTAGCTTAATTCTGATTTGATTTGCTACTATTATTTAATAACCTAAAAAAATTGGGATTTTTCATTATGACGTCATACGCTAGATTTGATATGTAGTTTTCATATCTAAATAATGAAATTGTTATGTGCAATTGAGTTTTTTGGTCTGTTGAAGACAAACGTTATAAAATTAATACACGAAAGCTTTCCTTTAGATTCTATAGAACCATATTATGAAAGTATGGTATTCCTATGCAAAAAGTGTCACAAATTTGATTAAGTTTTTATGCCAGTTTTCTTCAGTTTTCAAGGTAAAATGAAATGCCTTGAAATGTATTTTTATGAGTAACTTGACATTAACGATATTTTAATTTATATTTCTTCAATCTCATCAACACGTATTGATTTGCCAACTGGTAGGTATTCGAGGTGATATCAAAACTGTTGGTGAGGACTTCCGTTTGTGGCTCAATGACAATGTCTTAGATATTTAGCATTTTTTTGCTGATCATACGCATATATAACGATATTTTGAGTCAAAAGAAAACAACCGAGCAGTTATTAACAGTTAACAAAAAACTAAGATATCACTACATTGGTCATGTGATTATTGCTAACAAAGCTATAAAGCATGTTGCAAGAAACACAGCTCAATGTAAAACGACACCGAGGAGAGTAAATAATTGGATGATCAATATCATTGAATAGACTTTTCTAAGATACCCTAATAGACTCAAAGCTCTCAAAGGAAGAAGATGGTATCAATCTATAATTTCCTTTTAATCCTCCGCAGAATAAAGATTGCTAATAAAAAGGCGGGTGGTAAATACGAAAATTGAATTTCAGTAAAAAGACTAAGAGTGAATAGGAAAATTAAACAACTCCATCCCTGCCCACACGTAGGTCCGCATTGCCAAGGTATAAAAACAGCCGTACCTAGTCATTTCAGTAGCCTGACGATGGGAGGAGTATCTCTCGAAACGTAGCACAGAAAGAGTTTACGACTCAAGACATGATAAAGTTCTTACATCTACTTTATTTTACTCATAATTTACTCATACCGGTACAAAGAAATGCGTAAAATTAATACTATTTAACGATTGGCTATTCCTCGTTCAACCACAAATTATCAATAGCCAATGACTTATAGTTTTTTCTTCTACCAAAGGAAAGAGAGGAATTTGAATGAAAGCGTAGAATTTCTTTGTAGACATCTTATGGTTTTTGTTTCATTTAATGTTTCATTTAGAAATGGTTGTCGAAATGTTCACACGTCAGGGGTTAAAAGGCTAACTAGTTGAATTGCCTTTGTGTTACGTAGTATCGGTTGAAACCCTTACATTTAAAGGAATAAGCAATAGCATTTGTTCTCTGGGTACTTCAAATAAGTGTAGCAGTGACCATGTGGTTGCCATGCATGAGGTTTGCGGTTCGAACCCCAGCCACGTCCTTGAAAGTAATGCGCCTAATTTGTTTCAATGTTATAAGTAGCATACTAATTATACATATTAATATGAATAATTCATGATTATGTTCATGTTTTCAGAGATAAAAGTATTAGGAGGAAGAAATCAATAAATTGAGAAGAATAAAATGTACAACGAAATTCAAGAAAAGTGACTGCATTAGCGTGGCTTCAAAGACTTGCTCAGGTTGAAAGACCTTAAAAAAACAATAACATTCTGTCTGAATAGGGCTGACGAAAACATATTCGAAAATCAAATCCCAAGGACATGTTACATTTGGCGTCGTATAACTGCACCTCAAGCATATTTTTTATTTATGAATAACGTGTCAGCCGTAAATTTGAACATGTCTTTAAATCGATTTGGTGTCGGTGTGATATGTGCTAGGTAAGGTAAGTGACCGTCCGTTTTGAAATGTACTGACTAAAAAACACCAAGTGTGTAGCACTTCCAAATAAAAAATAGTCTGTCAATAGGTTTAAACCAAAACAATAGTTGGAAGTCTCAAAAGGACATTCGTCAAGCTGCTAATTATGGTTCAGCTATGATGCAGAAAAGTAAAATGGCAAAATTAAAAGTGGATACATTTTCAAGAAAAATAACAAACAAAAAACTAATAATGATTGGAAATACACAAAAAATAAAGACATTCTAAAATTATAGAAAACAAAATATTTGTAATGTAACACCAGCTGCATTCAACCAAAACATGGAACTATGCTCAGAGAAGAAAAATGTGTTAACCCCGATAAGCAGAATATATTCAAGATCTTTTTACAGACATGAAAAAGGTGAAAAAGCAGTAAAAAATATGAATGGTACATTTTAGAAGAAGAAATAAAGTTGGCAATAACGAAAAAGGAAACACGAGAAAGCTGAAGGACCAGAAAAAAGATCAGTTGTAGCCAAAATAACTTCTGCCAACGACATGAGCAACTGAGTGTGATTCGCAAAGAATATCATTGCAATAAATCTGGATAAAAATAGCATTTAAAGTATTTTGTGTATGATAGGAAAAAGCAGAAGACCAGAGATACACATCATCAAACACCATTTAGGTTTTTCTCTGGTATCATTGATGAACACTAGCTTCATGGAGATATTTATCTGGTAAACTCTTCTCTTTAAGTGTAAATGAAGATTTAGTGAAAAAAATGGAAGCTGCAGAAACGGAGTTTATCAGTAGAATGCTTAAAATTTCAAGAGATGAAAGGAAATCAAATACATGTTTATTGAAAAAGCTATCCCAGAAAGGTATTAAGATAAGTAGAAAAAGACGAATGCACTTTTAGGGATCCAAATGTCGCCAATAAGGTCATGTCTTCAATAGGAAAAATGGCAGAAAAATAGAGAGAGCGAGAGAACAATGTCTTTGGTACGTTTAGGTACTTGAGGAGCCAACTGCTATCAAGATTCTATATCTTTTTTGAGGATACCTGTTAATAATAATGAATAATGAACCTTGATCGTCGCTGTCTAATTCAAACGATGGATCTTGTCAAAGTTGGCTAAGTAAAGAAAACAGAGAGTCGGGAAAAACCTAATTAAATTTCTTTGGGAACATTTAGGATATTTATTTTATTTGCATACTACTTTCAATGAAACATACCATAAATCAAAACAATACACAAAAATTCAGAGGAAAAAAAAGTTATGAAAAAAAAATTTAATAAGTTAGAAAACAAAAAGTTAGGGCCAGTCCGGGAGTTGAACCCGGGACCTCTCGCACCCTAAGCGAGAATCATACCCCTAGACCAACTGGCCAGCTGATTTTGGGAAGGTAAAATATTAGTATTATGAAATATGATATTGTCTTTTGACGGGTTTCTATCAGTTTTCATTGAACATATTTGGATTTTTTTTAATCCTTCAGATATTGGCAATTGCAACTGCACTTTCTGTTATTTTCTCGTCTCCCTTGAAAAGTGTTTTAAGGATTCACTGTGATTACTAAAAGCTTTCCACTCTAAGACTCTTGGTGTTCTTGTGGTATTACATAGTACTCTTAGCAATATGTTGCTTTTTCAACTTTAGCTTGACGTATGGTCTAATTTGACATCCCTCTTCTCTTGCCATTTTTTCCCATTCCTTTTGTAGTTCGCCTCTTTTGACCTGGAAAACTGTTGTGTCGGTGGGAATTTCTTGGATCGATTCCCTTCCTGATACCAACTATTGTTTTTTACTTTTGTTAATTTCCAAAGTCCTTTTGCCTGCTCAGGGCGATTAAACCGGAAACCTCTTGTTTACAGTGTAACTGCACTTTCACCAAGCCACGGTTTACTACTTTTTCCCTTCCTGCATCGTTTGGAGCCTGGTCTTTTGTGTTCTTCGTAGTAATACCTGTTGAGACTAAAAGGATGTACTTCAGAAAGAGGTTTTACTTTACAGTCATTTAAATCAATTAATAGAATGTGAAAGAAACTAAAAGGAGAAAGGAGAAGGACGCTGGCAGGACATGTGCTGAGGCTACCACCTGGCTGGCCTGTCAGAAACCCTCTGCTCTGGAAACCGGTAGCCGGAAGGAGGACGCCAGGCAGACCTGTACGGACGTTTCAAATAACCTTCAAAGAAAACCTAAAATCCCGTTTGTCCGTCCTGAATGCTCAAACCCTGGCCGAGGATCAAGTCTTCTGGCGCAATCATGCTGCCCGATATCCTGCACAGGACCGGAGGACCTAAGGTCTAAGCTCTAAAAGAAACTACTCTCCTTATAATCCAACAAAGTAGTTTTGTTCTGTATTGTATGGCGTTAGCTCCGTCCATTAAGGATTTAATGAATGTGGAGAGGTAAATAAAACTGAAGCTACCAACACTTCCATACAAACACTCCAGAGGAAACATGATTGAAACATTTTAAATCATTAATAAAATATATGATGAGAAATGCTGTGAGGATATCTTCAAAATGCGCGCAGACTGTCCTACAAGAGTGAATGATATGTCGGTAAGGAAGAATTATCTGATAGGACAGGTGTCAAGAGAGGATGTCTGAAGCCGGTAATTCACAGAAATTTATTTTTTGAATAGTCAAACGATATAGGCTAACTTTACTCCATTTAACAGCAAATCGAAAGTCATACTCAAGATTATCAACCAGTCGTAGCAAACAAATTGTTGGATCTACCTAACCAAAAATACAGAGTAGGGTCATCGACGTAGATTGCTAACTTAAGAATGATATACTTCGGAAAGTCTTTGTTAAAGAAAATATTGAGGTCTAAAACGGACCCTTTAAGGACAACAACGTTATGGAACAGGCAAAAGCTGAGTCCCATCTAAAACAACCTTTATCTTGCTAAAGCAAACACAAGAAAAGAAGATATATAGCACTAGACCAGAACACCATAGAACTGGGCTTTCCTTAAATGTTCTGCAAGCTAAACCTTGTCAAATTTCTTAGAGATGTTGACATTAACTGCCCTAGCTTCACCAGATACATTCAAGGCCCAATAAATTCGCTCAGATAAAAAAGTTGGAAGATCAGGGGTAGCTCGCTCTGCAGGACAACCGTACTGTAAATCAGACAACAGATTACCAGAATTAAAATGCTATGCTAGAGGCTATTAATCAGGGGTAAAGCACCTTACTGATGGTTGGTTATTGTTTGGATTAGGTTCTACAACTCAGCTTTTAAAAGAAGTAACTGAAAAGAACCTTTTTAAGGACAAGGAAGACAGGATTGGAAGGTAAGATTTCAAAAGAAGCTGGACAAAACAGAAATTTACCCAGAATATCACTTCTCAAAAACAACAACCGGGACTCAATCAGTCTACTTGTTTCTGATGCATCCAACAACAAAACTATGCAGGTAGGGCTAGTCATGCTTTCGGATAGCAGCACCGAAACATGATGAGAAATCTGGCTAAAAGCAGTTGCTGAATAAGTAACAAATTACGAAGTGCAGAAAGAAGTTGTTGGCACTTTTTATGTGAAGTTGCATCAGGTATTCCATTCATAAAGGTGTTACTTAACATTGAAATACCAAAAATATATTTCCGTAAAGGGCACAAGTTTAGAAGCAAAATTTGTGCCCTTCACGGTTATAATTTTTAAAGTCGAGAGCAGAACAGTCATTGTCAGTGAAGCAGCTGGTGCAATCGAGAAGGTAAAGGATCAAATGAAAAGCCAGTTTGAGAAAAACTGGATCAAGCGAACAACTGACGAGAAGATCAACAGTTAAGATAACAAAAGAGACTAACAAGAACCCCTGAACAGTATAATCAAGTAAGAGACACATGTTTATTCAAACATCAAGGTGCCTAATGATTCCGTAGAATTAGGAGAATATTTTCCGCACAGAAGTACACACTTACAGATAAGAAAATGAGCATGACTGAAGCAACTAATTAAGGAGATTTATCTCATCTTGCAAGTATATTTGATTTTATTAGTTAAAGAGACGATAAAATTACATTCCAATAAAAAATTATAGCACATATATTTTGCAAATATTGTATGTTTTTAGCACATAATTAGTAATTTTTATCACACATTTGGACATTTTTAGAACATACTTTCTTTGCTTTAGCAATGACCGACCGTATCCTACCATACGAAATCTTAACTTTGCTCATGCACTCCAAAGTGACCGTAACCTGACTTCATATTTCTAAGCGATGTGTGTAGCTACCATCAGTTTCAGTGAAACAAACCAGTGGTTTTTATGATGAAAATATTGACCAGGTTATGAGTTTGCTTTACCAGAGAAATACCAGTTAATTGATGTAGGATATTTATCTTGTCGTGAGTCCTAAGCTTTTTCTGAGCTACATTTCGAGAGATACTTCTCCCATCATCAGGCTACTGAAGTAATTAGGTATAGCTATGTTGAAGTTTGATATTGAGGACGTCCTTGGAGACAGAGAATTAACTACGTGATCCCTCAAAGCTATGATTTATGTAAATAGTAGGAACATAGGGATTTACTCCTAAAAAGATATAGGTGTTGTCTTGCCAGGGTTGAAATATACTCGTCAAGGTTTCAAGCGTAGATATTCACCTTCCAATGGGCAGGAAATTAAAAACGTTCCAGGAGAGAGGGATTCCGAATAAATGAAAGTAAATGGTAGTATTTTCAGCGTAATTGCTGACGAATTGTAACAGATTGCGAGGAAGATCATTGATGTGAAAAAGATTGGACCAATATTAAAGCTTTGAAAAACATTAGCATTCAGAGAATTATTAGAAGAAATAACACTATCCAAATTAACCTGGCCACACAGTGACCAGAAAATAATGACTTAATAGTGTCAAACACCTTTCCATCAACACCATAGAAAATAGAGAGAGCATTGACCACACCACCTGGATATACGCTGTCAAATGTTTTGAATATATCAAAGCCTGCAGCATTAACTTCTTCTGGCCCATTTAACAATAGATACAATCGGTGATAAAAATACATAGATCGTCAATAGAATGAAAGTCCCCGAAATCGCACTGAATATCAACGAAAAGCTCAACACTCTGAAAAAATTTAATCACCCTGTTACTGATGGACCATTCAAAGACCAGCGTAAAAACTGTCAATAGTAGCCTTTCTTCTCGAACTACTTTAATTACTTTTCACTTATTTATTCAACAAGAAATAACAAAAAAACTGAAACGATTACCAAAAGTGAAATTTAAATGGCCATGAAGATCGACTTTTAATAATGGAGAAAAGCAATCAAAGGAAGAAAACTTTAATCATAAAAGGATTTATTGCAAGGAGGGACAACAAGTGCATGGAAATGAAGACATCGAGAGAGACAAGTCACACGAGATGCAACAAACTGAGCTGGTACCAACGAGGAATGCTCACCAAAACACTTCCCATTATTACACCTATAGATAAGACTATGGCAATCCACACTTTATCGATGAGACAAAGGTTGAAATATAGCAACAAGATTTAGACCTATCAAATAAATGATTTTTTTTGCTGTTCTGTTTGTAATTCAATGTAAAAGAGCTTCTCTTTAATGGTTTCTATTTATAACATTCAAGGAATGATTTTCTATTGAGTGAACAGTCCATCCTGAACCCTCCAAAAGCCATTCAGCAATTGTGTTTAAAATGTCTTGCTCTGCTAATTGTTAATTTTATCTTTTTGATTTATTCTAATTTGTACTTTACTATTAAAATATGCTTTCTTTAATCAAATTTATTAGTAGTATATTTTCAAGAGTAATTTTTATTGTTTTAACAAATTTAATATTCTTAATTTATTTTAATTGATTTAGTAAATGTGATAAAGTTGCTTTTCTGGTTTTATTTAATTTTAGTAAAGAGATTTTTTATTGTACTGATTTATAAGATTCAATATAACCTAGAACTTGATTTGTTTCTTTAATTAAATACCTTTGAAGGAGAAACAGATTGTGGTACAATGATATCATTTTCATAAGTTTGAACCGTGTTAAACATAACACTCTTATTTGTTTCTTCTTATCAGTCTGTTTATTTTGCTTTATTATCTCCATTAATTCTTGTTTAGTAAGTTTTTCAAAATCTTTTTTACTCATATCTATATGGTTAGATGTTTTTTAATTTCCATCACCAAATTGAATTATCAAATTGTTGTATTTTTAATTATTATTTTTAATTAATGTTATTAGAATGTTAGAGATGCTATGACGAAGACCCAGGCAAGGAAGATGGAGGTGGCAGAAATGAAGATGCTGCGATTCTCGTTGGGAGTGACAAGATTGGACTGTATCAGAAACGAGGTGATTAGATCAAGGTTGGGGGTAACAGAGTTGGGCAAAAAGTTAAGGGAAGCGAGACTACGTTGGTTGGGTCACTTGTGCCGAAGGGAAGACAGTTATGTTGGCAAACGGATGGACAGTCTAGTGGTTGGAAAGAGGAAACGGGGAAGACCGAAAAGGCGTTGGCGTGACAACATCCCGGACGATCTNTATCAGAAACGAGGTGATTAGATCAAGGGTGGGGGTAACAGAGTTGGGCAAAAAGTTAAGGGAAGCGAGACTACGTTGGTTGGGTCACTTGTGCCGAAGGGAAGACAGTTATGTTGGCAAACGGATGGACAGTCTAGTGGTTGTTAAAGAGGAAACGGGGAAGACCGAAAAGGCGTTGGCGTGACAACATCCGGGACGATCTGAAAGAGATTGGTGCAACTGAAGAGGACACGCAAGACAGGAGGGAATGGCGAATGCAAATCCGCACCGGCGACCCCATCTAAATGGGATTCAAGCCAGTGGAAGAGAGAGAGAGAGAGAATGTTAGAGATGCATCTGGCTGGGAGAAGGAAAAGAGGAAGGCTAAGGAGACGTTACATGGATGCAATTGAAGAGGACATGAGGGCGCTGGGAGTGAGAAGAGAGGACGCTGAGGACCGTACCAAATGGAGATGCATGATCCGCTGTGGCGACCCCTGACGAGACCACTTGAAAGAGAAAGAAGAAGATGATTTTTAATTAATGTTATAAGCATTGCTAAAAGGTGTCTATAAATGGTGCTAAAAGTATAATAGTTATATAATGTGTTCTATTAGAAGACAGAGTAGTAAAAGTCAAATCTTATTTGTTCATATATTTGTTTTAGAATGTTTCAATGACACTATACCAAAAGAAAAAGTCATTGATCATATCAGTAACATAAAAGATGATCAGTATTAACAGTGTCTAATATAATTGTCTAATATAATTATCCAAAGTTAAATATAACTTATAAAAATGGTTACAGATATCTACATAACAAATTGTGTAATAAATAACTAGCTAGAAACAACCATATTTTTGAGTATCATAAGAATAGTAAAATAAACATAAACTCTATCAAAGAGGTATATTAAATGTCAGAGATATTAGTAAACTAGTATAATAAATTCACATCCTTTTTAAACATATTCATAGAACCTTAAGCTGTCCAATATAATACATGAATTAAAACTATCATCATGTGAATTACTTTAGCAATATGTAACTTCTATATTACAGTCTTCAATAACTCCTGTTGATAAAAACTACCCTGTATCTTGTCACCGTTAAGATCCTTGATTTTGTAGATGACTGGATTTGTGTCTTGGATCTTTTGATCAGTTTGGTGTATATCCATTATGAAACACTTTTTGTGTATCCTTTGCTATTCAAACCTTATCACCTATTTAAAATTTCGATTTATATTGTACTGGTTTCATATTATCTTATAGATTAGAATAAACAGTTCATTGTTTCTTTTTCATAGATTCTTTTACTGGTGTCATTTTTATAGAACTGTTCTTATTGTTGTTGTACTCTTTTACTATCTTAGGTAGTGTCTCAAGATACAGTGTATTACATTGAACAGTAAATTGTTTCCACATTTTGGTTTTGATTTTTCTGTTCCATCATTCACAAATACTACTTTTCTCTTCATTCTCAGGTGAGTACATCTGTACACTATGTTTCACTAACAAGTCCTTTAATTTTTTGCTACAGAACTTATCAAACCATATATATGAATAAAAAATAAATATAGGAAAATATATATAGAAATAGAAAAATATATATATATGAATTCTACCTCCTTTAAGAATTGTTCTGAATGCTTCAGTTACAGTTTCACCTTTTTTATCTTTCAATGGGATAATTCATCCATATTTACTAAACATATCAATTACCATTAGTAGATATTTGTATCCTTTGTTCCGTTCACTGTATATTTGTATATCAAATAAATCAGGACACCATATTTTTTCTATTGATCTACTACACACACGTCGTCAAGCGAATTCTTTTAATATAGGTTTATGAAGCTCATTAGCCAATTCTATTTTTCAGCCTCCGCTCGACGACCTTTTCTGTTTTTTTGACTTCATTGCCAAACCAAGCCTTTGTTTTGTATTAATTAGGGATCGTAACTTCTGATCCTATTTTGGCATTTGACCGGAAGTAATGTTGTCTAATGAATTGACTATAACTCGATCACATTCACTTTTTGACTTTTTATAAACACTATAGCCAACATCATGTCTAGCACTGATTTCCTTAACCTTGTTGTACAGTTTAACATGATATTTCGTAATGTTAACATTAGAATGATATTCCAACTGTTGATCGAGATTGTGAAAAGGACCCATATACTTGTATTGATCTGGTGCTCAGCCAAACCTCAAATGAGATAATTTACCTTTCATATTATGGATATAAAGTGCACCATCTCTTTTAAAATCCTCTTTTATAATTCTCTTTTATAATCCTCTTTTATAATCCTCTTTTATAATCCTCTTTTATAATCCTCTTTTATAATCCTCTTTTATAATCCTCTTTTATAATCCTCTTTTATAATCCTCTTTTATAATCCTCTTTTATAATCCTCTTTTATAATCCTCTTTTATAATCCTCTTTTATAATCCTCTTTTATAATCCTCTTTTATAATCCTCTTTTATAATCCTCTTTTATAATCCTCTTTTATAATCCTCTTTTATAATCCTCTTTTATAATCCTCTTTTATAATCCTCTTTTATAATCCTCTTTTATAATCCTCTTTTATAATCCTCTTTTATAATCCTCTTTTATAATCCTCTTTTATAATCCTCTTTTATAATCCTCTTTTATAATCCTCTTTTATAATCCTCTTTTATAATCCTCTTTTATAATCCTCTTTTATAATCCTCTTTTATAATCCTCTTTTATAATCCTCTTTTATAATCCTCTTTTATAATCCTCTTTTATAATCCTCTTTTATAATCCTCTTTTATAATCCTCTTTTATAATCCTCTTTTATAATCCTCTTTTATAATCCTCTTTTATAATCCTCTTTTATAATCCTCTTTTATAATCCTCTTTTATAATCCTCTTTTATAATCCTCTTTTATAATCCTCTTTTATAATCCTCTTTTATAATCCTCTTTTATAATCCTCTTTTATAATCCTCTTTTATAATCCTCTTTTATAATCCTCTTTTATAATCCTCTTTTATAATCCTCTTTTATAATCCTCTTTTATAATCCTCTTTTATAATCCTCTTTTATAATCCTCTTTTATAATCCTCTTTTATAATCCTCTTTTATAATCCTCTTTTATAATCCTCTTTTATAATCCTCTTTTATAATCCTCTTTTATAATCCTCTTTTATAATCCTCTTTTATAATCCTCTTTTATAATCCTCTTTTATAATCCTCTTTTATAATCCTCTTTTATAATCCTCTTTTATAATCCTCTTTTATAATCCTCTTTTATAATCCTCTTTTATAATCCTCTTTTATAATCCTCTTTTATAATCCTCTTTTATAATCCTCTTTTATAATCCTCTTTTAGAATCCTCTTTTATAATCCTCTTTTGTAATCCTCTTTTATAATCCTCTTTTATAATCCTCTTTTATAATCCTCTTTTATAATCCTCTTTTATAATCCTCTTTTATAATCCTCTTTTATAATCCTCTTTTATAATTCTCTTTTATAATCCTCTTTTATATTCCTCTTTTATAATCCTCTTTTGTAATCCTCTTTTATAATCCTCTTTTATAATCCTTTTTTACGAACTTGCTCTTTTTTCATTCACAGACTGAACAAGTTAATCTTTGCATTTTATTTCCATCTTTTGAAGAATTGTAATGTGTATTTAAATCCTCTGTTGGTTTCTTACACTTAACACACTATATATTCATTTTACTAATCTGTTTGAAATAACAGAGGATAATCCTCATTTCTCTTTTGTATTTAGAATCATATTAGTATTTTTTAACATCATGTACTTTAAATTTATTAATCTCATCATCAAAGTAGTAGAATTTAATGAGACTAATTTTCTGCTTGTGACTGAGTTGGAGTATTTTTTTTAAAACGACTTCTTATAATAATTTTAACCTCTATTCTAACTGTATCTTCATTCTTATAGAACTGGTTATTTTTACTAATGATGTAATGCTCAATTTGTACAATCTTTTCCCCTTCATACATATCCTTTTCTTTTTTATCTTTCTAAATGCTGATTGTTATGCTTTCTTATCAACACCATTTCCAAGCATTACATCATCTGAATCATTAAGATGGATACTACCAAATGTATCTAGTTTTTGTATAATACTATTGATGTATTGAATATATTTTTCACTCTTTTCAGTTTTTTTAACCCTTTTCAATTCTTTATCAATTAGTTTGTTATTAATATTCTTTATCATTTTATTATCTCTTTTGCTTGTATTATTAACCTCCTGTTTTTCCTATTATTTTTACAGAATTGAATTTCATTACGCAGTTTCTTATTAGTAGCTTTGTATTTGATCTTTTCTGAATTTAATTTCTGTCTCTTTTCACCTAAACCTTTTCTTGATCCTGTTGATGCTGAAAAACGAGAACCAATCGTCTTAAGGCTCCAATAAACGCAGTAAACCAATGAAGAGTCTCCCTATGTTGTAGAGAACTGTCTAAATTCTCTTTCACCCTCTCGATACCAGTACAATGTTGTTCCNAATTAGTTTGTTATTAATATTCTTTATCATTTTATTATCTCTTTTGCTTGTATTATTAACCTCCTGTTTTTCCTATTATTTTTACAGAATTGAATTTCATTACGCAGTTTCTTATTAGTAGCTTTGTATTTGATCTTTTCTGAATTTAATTTCTGTCTCTTTTCACCTAAACCTTTTCTTGATCCTGTTGATGCTGAAAAACGAGAACCAATCGTCTTAAGGCTCCAATAAACGCAGTAAACCAATGAAGAGTCTCCCTATGTTGTAGAGAACTGTCTAAATTCTCTTTCACCCTCTCGATACCAGTACAATGTTGTTCCAGGTGCCAGAAAATTGTTCTCACGAAGACTGGAATCCAGAAGCTGTGCCGATTCTTTTGGGAGGTTTAGGTCTCGTGTCAGGTTATTGAAATCTGCTTGTGTTGAGGTATTGGCCAGTCATTCTCCTCTGGCATGTATTTTTCAAACTCTGTTCTGTAATATGTGTTATCAGACTCAGATTCAAATCTAGATTCTATCGCAGCATCTGGCTTGGGAACACGTAGATATAGACCATGAGGGGCTGGTCTTATGACAGGCGGAAAATCAAGATACTGAACACAATGCTTGTTCTTGCAATTGACTTCTTGAACATTAGTCATGCAAAAATAGCAGCCCATCACATGATCTTTACTCTCTCTCTCTCTCTCTCTCTCTCTCTCTCTCCGCTTTGTAGGAACAGCGAATGGCATACTTTGTTATTCCTCCAGTCATACAAGTTTTTAACACATTTTGTGTAGCTAGCATGGGGTGGAAATGGTTAGTCCTAGTCTCCAAGCTGAACTTCAAAATAAGCAGGATATGCCTTCTTCACAAAATTAGTTATTTTTGCAAGGCAACCAGGAAGAATCACATTACCATTTATATGACAGAACCTGTCAGGATGATTTGTACAATTGCGATCCATTCTTTCTTGATCTAAAATACTAAATAGAAACACTACATCCATTTCTTGCAATTTCAAGTCACATTGACTGGAGTTCAGCTCTTCTAAACAACAAATGACCATCCAGGTGTAAACAGAAAAAGTTTCAGTTTCAGTTTCCTGGAGTTAAAGACAGATGCAGTTTTGGTTTCAGATTAAGGCTGCTCTAGTTTGATTTTTCTTTATTAAAACAAAGATTGGGCCAGCTACAGCACTATTTTTCTTGAAATGGGTACTATTCAAGGGTCAAAACGTGCACTAATCATGTCTCAAAAACGTGACCTGACCAAAGAAAATGGATGGTATATTTGGATTCAGCACACCAAAATATATACAAATTGGTTGAAAAACCTTCGACCTTTGAAAAAAAACTTTTTAAACGCAGACCAGTGTAATGATCACCACACCGTTGGTTTAAAAAGTGTTCCAGTGAGTCTCACTCTTCTTATTCGCAAAAGAAATTAATCTATTCGTGTTATATATGATTAGATTACAACAAATGACAAACCACATTACTGGCGAATCGTTTTGGTATGATATTAATAGCGGTGATCGATTTGATTCCGAAACAAATAAAAAAGGCGATGGTAGATTAACAAAAGAGGCAGAAAAAGTCGCTTTAACTTTAACAAGAAAGACTGATAAGAGTTTAGCAAAAAAAAGCTCTTGAAGAAGGTGCCAGTAAAGTTGGATCAAAAATGGGAAAGGTTAGAGGAAAATGATTAATAACAAGTTTCATAATTTAACACAAGAGAAGAAAGTTACACAAGAGAATAAGGGCGATGAAATTATCGAATTATTCAAAGCCAGTTCAGATAACAACAAAACACCTACACTAAGCAATCAAAGTAATGATTTACTTTCAACTGAGTTTAACAAAATTTTAGACATGTGGTTTTTATTTAACATAATATATGACATTTAGATTTTCAAATAATCTTGAAAGATCTGAATATATCAGATACGACCTCACAACACCCATCGTTCAACCTGGAAAAAAATGTAAATCAAAATAAGCGTGGTTATTGCATAGATGGGGATAAGAGAAATGAATCTGGGGCATTTGACTGGTACAATGGTTTGATTGAAAAGTATGTCTCAATAGACAAGTATGCTGGTAGCGTGAACGATAACATCAGCACAATAAATGGTTCTCATGGAATGACTAAATTAGTCAATGTGAAGTAACATGGTCAAACTGTTTTAGATGTAAATAACTGTAATCATATTCTAAATCGTAAAAATTTGGTAGAATATTCAAGGACCTACACTAAAGGTGTTGGTGGTTCTCAATATCATTATCCAGACACCGGTTCTTATTCAAATATACAAGAATACATATCATTAAGCGGAGCAGCATCTCAGATTATTAGTAGATATGTTAATTTAACCCTGGTCATCTAAAGCGCCAGCAATTGCTACAGATCCGATTAATAATATCCAGACTGTTATTTTGCCAATAAACCGTTTAGGTTTTTTCAGCAGTTACAAAAACAAATGCTACCAAATGGAAAACTAATTTTGGGAATCCAACTAGAACTAAGGAAGCTCGCCATATTTTTATTAAGATGGTACTCTGGGTTCCGAGACTACAATTTAATGCAAATTTCGAGTCAAAGTATTCATCAACCTTTTTGCAGAGCCATAGTTGGTCGTATCAGTATCTCTTTGTACTTCAGTCGGAAAAGTTGAATAATTAGCTACATAACATATTTGTTGATAACATGTTTAGCATTGCTGGGAATGGAGTGAAATTATTATCAGCACAATTTGAAATATGAGGATATGTATTTTATCTCGTTGAACGGATGCAATCTGATAATGAAGTGAGTAAGACTTAGTAAGACACTTTTAGAATATCAGCTTGAATTTTCACAATGTCAAATAGATCCGTTTATTAGTTTTGAAGAGTTTCAGACGCTATATGGTATATTATATTTTGATTTGAGTAAGCAAGGAACTGGGTTTAAGAAGGATGATACTAAACTTGAATTCACATAATTATTTTATCAGGTATTCTAGACAAACTTTATACCTTTTTACGCTTGTTCTCCATGAAGTAAAGAGTTACGTAGATAGTCATAATGGTAAAGTAGTCTTAAGAAAATAGTGCTTTTGATAATAAATAATTCATATTTTTTTTAAACTGTTAATATATGACTGAATATCATCAATACAGTGTAACTCTTAGTGAGAATCGAAAAGCAAAACTTGCTAAAGCTCTTGTTAATTAAACTCCAATTACTTTGAGACTATTAAGTAGTGAATTGAATGGACAAGACCAACTTTTTGTCACAAACACACGGATTAAACGGATTCAAAAGGCTAAATCCGCAAATAAGGGGATTGACCGCAAATTTTCAAAACGGACAGAAATCCGTCATGTTTTTTGAAAAGGAGATAATTTGTTGTCTAGGTTGATGTCACTTGGGACTAAATTACTTCCCACTGTAACTAAACTGGATACTAAAGCTCTTCCTGGATTAGCAAACTATGATATTCAAAGCCTTTCTAGTTTTGAAATGAATAAAATCCTTGGAAAAAGTCACAAGGGAGGTTTCCTCATTTCCAAAAGCAAAGTCAATCAATTGGTTTCATATGTATCTTATTTAGCACAAAAGGCAAAATGAACAGTTTATGACTTCTATTAAAAATGGTACTGATTTCATGATTAGACTTAATGAAAGGCAACAGACTGAAGGTTTTCTTTCAGTCTCCTCGGAGGTGGCCTCCGAAGGATTACAAAATCGTCCTTAGCATTCTTATTCTAATATGTTATTACCATATAAACCACCTTTATCGGTTGCTTTGGGTGTTAAAAATAAATAAAAAAGAACTCAAAAAAGACAAACAGCATCAGGTCTCTTTCTCGGAAAGAACAGTCCTATGAAAGGTATACCAATACCAGAAGACATTTTCAAAACCAATTTTTGTTAATAAGCCCATACTTGATAAATATATATTTCATTGGATTAAATACCTTCAGAATAAAAATGTCATTGGAGTGTATACTAGGGATAAGATTGTTGTTAATCATTGTAAAAGAGGATTTCAGATTATGAATTTTGACTCGTCTCAAAACCATGAAAGTCATTGGTGTACAATGTCGATCAAACCTGAAATCATATGTCATTTCGATATTTTTGGTCTTAATTGCCCTGATGAGTTGTTAAATGGATTAACAAAATAAATAGTTAACTTCGTTTATAATAGTTCACAATATCAAGACATGATGAGTGTGTTATGTGGTTACTATTGCCTTTATTGGGTCGATGAAATAATAAAAGGGAAAATATATTACGAAGCGATAAAACTGTTTTCTTATACTAATACTGTTTTCTTTGTTATCCTCGTTGAAAAAATATCTTTTGAATTATGCTTTTTCAAAGTTTGACATTTTGATCCAATAGAATGCCAACGAAAAATCTTCGACCAAAATGAACGCACTTTTATTTGCGTTGCTTCATAGCACATTCTATTACACCATGGCATATCCTACCAATTTGTATCATGGCAAATCAGGCAACGTCACATCATATTTTGTTGTATGCTATCATATCACATTTTCACATATTATTTCATAACATCCTACATCAGATCATATTGCATCATATAATATAATATATCATATGTTATTCTCATTAGCAAAGAACGCCAAAATAAACCTTTGAAAAGGAATAAATTGTATAACGCCATGCCATATTATTTCATATTCTATCATCATAAATAAAAAATGCAATAAATTAAACCTTGCATCATCAAGTTCATTAATGGCATTGTCTTATCTCATTTTGTACCCTATGCTATCATATTATATATTATAATAAATTATCAAAACATTTAACAAACCCTTATATAATGAATGGAAAAACACGTCTTAGTATATTATATAAAATAACATTAAATTATGTTTTTTATTATTATATTAACTGTAATATATTAAATATAATTATATTCCATCAGCAGATAAACAAATAAAATTGCAGAGTGCTCAATTTTTTCTAAAATATAGCCAATCTAATTTAAAATTATATTTCAATATTCAGATAAAAAAAGTACATAACTCTTGAGTTTCTTGCGCACGCATTCATCAGATGTACACATAAAAAACTGCTAAAAACCTATGCAGTTATATATAAAGTTGAGAAAGTAATTAAAAAGTCATTAAAATTTTCAATGGTCTGGTGGGACAGATTTGTAGTTCTTTAAAAGCTGTTTATTGACTTGTCGACATGTAGAGATTAGTTCAGATGTTTTGTTTAATAGTTTCAATTTGGACGTAATTATGTGAAATTTCTCTGTCAGACAGAGGTTGCACGTTTTGCTGCCATTAACTTAGAGGTGGGCATGGTCGATCACTTTCCACTTCAAAATTGGTGTTATGTTCTTGTTCATTGAAAATTTAAATGACTTTTTACTTTCTCAACTTTATATAAGTGCACAGATTTTTAGCAGTTTTTTATGTGTACATCTGATGAATGGGTGAGCAAGACACTCAGAGTTATGTACTTTTTTATCAGAAATATTGAAATATAATTTTAACTTAAATATAATTATATAATTAAAACCAATTGCATTAAATATCACATCATATCTTAATAAACATTCAATGCAGAATTTTATATCAATGTTTCAGACAGAGGTAATCAAAAGCCATTGAAGGAATAATGGTACGTATTGTATAATCAAAAATAACAGCATTAAAAATTGGCCATTTCGTTTTAGGAAAGATCTAGCCAACACTTGGAGACAGTTTATGCTTTTTGTTGATTCTTGNATCAGAAATATTGAAATATAATTTTAACTTAAATATAATTATATAATTAAAACCAATTGCATTAAATATCACATCATATCTTAATAAACATTCAATGCAGAATTTTATATCAATGTTTCAGACAGAGGTAATCAAAAGCCATTGAAGGAATAATGGTACGTATTGTATAATCAAAAATAACAGCATTAAAAATTGGCCATTTCGTTTTAGGAAAGATCTAGCCAACACTTGGAGACAGTTTATGCTTTTTGTTGATTCTTGCATAAATATATGTAACCTACTTGATCTGCTAAGTCTGTATGGAGCAAAAAGGTAAGAATTTGGCTAATTGAAACACTACATTGAAAGAAATCACAAGCAAAATCCAAATTGTATCTACTTTAGTGGTTTTAATGTTTCTAATCAACTTGTTTGACTAGATAGTCGGGTGTATTTGAAACCAAAAATCTACTTTCTTGCATATCGGTACCTTGCCTTTTACAGTGTCAGAATATCAGAGGGTTTTTCTCATGTTTAATCTCCTTTTAGCAAATCTTACAAGGGATATCTTGACGAAAGCCTTGGGAAAGTATTTGTGTTATTTTTTAACGTTTTACAACACTAATCTTAATTTGGAATTGGTGTAAAATGGGACCATGCAGGATTGCAGTTTTATTATTTGATATTGAACAACTCTTTTGAATTTCGTCTTCGCAATACAGATATAGGTCTGGTCATAAACCCCTTTTTTGTCGTTTGTTTTTTGTTATTTAACAGATGATGTAGGGACAGCTTATTTTTAAACAAAAAGATGACAAATGAATTAAACACCACCCCAGCTCAAAACTGATTTAACAAGTTTCTTCTACAATCTATTAAAATAAAACCTCTTTGTGTAAAACTAGAATTTTGTTATCTTTAATATATTTGCTCGTGCTAAACCGGAAAAATGTCGATTTTCAAGCATAAAATTGTTAATTCTGAACCTTACATATACGTAACATAACTCAAATGTCAGTCTTATTTGTCCTACTATCTTTCTTTAAAATAAATGTAACAAAATCTAAATTACTACGACGGAAAAAATATTCTCTTTAATTTTTTAAAAATTTTGTTGGTTTTTGTTATGTTTAGATCTACTTTATATCTTTTTATTGTTATATAGAAAATTTGCTCTCTCTCAAAATATATTAACTACTTTTTAACAAAATGTGCAATTGATCAAGGTTTCATTAACCAGACCTTAAATTAAACCTGACCACAAAATGTTTGGAAGAAATTTCCATTACAAGGCAGTTTTAACTTAGTAGTAGATTACAGTTTACCATGTGAAAGGTTCTTGATTTGAGTGTCATTTACAAAGACATCTACTGATGAGTTTAGACTTTTTTATCAAAAACAATGGTAGTTAAGACAAAGAAATGTATTGGAGGTAACAGGAAAAAAATTGTTTTATTTCATATTATTTTTGTCTAATTTATTTTAGTTCCGTTTTAAAATTTTCAATATTTAGTTTATAGTTACTGATTAACATTTCATGCGTTACTTCAATGTTTTCCCTCAATCCCAAAGACTGATAGATTTCCCTTTGATAACTACATCATATAAATTGCAATTTTATATTATAAAAATATAGCATTGATTACGAAAATATCCTTCTTTTTCTCTTCTTTCAATGACCAAATACCAAGATTCTCTTCTTCATTACAACTACATCATATTTATCCACGGGTTTCTTGGAATTGTTTTCAGCCTTTTATATATCTCCAATATTTACCTTCCAAACGTCTTTGTATTCAAAATAACCATTGATGTAACTGTTCAATTTACATTCAGCTAACTTTATCATTTGCAATTCATTTTGTAAACAAATGGTTGAAAATATATTCCGTTAAGTTATTTTGGCGTAAGATAGTATCACTGTTGACTTTGCTTTAGATTCATGTGTATCTTCGAAAATCGAAGGTGGTTCTCATGATTTTATTTCAAATGTCTAAACATAGCTGTTCTGAAATAATGGTTTTCCAGAACAGACTTCATAGTAGTTTTCTTGGTTAATTACCTTTGCCTTTCTTTCACTAAGGAAAATCCAGCAACTTGAGACTTACTGATCTTACTGCAATTGAATGCAATTGGCAAAAAACTTCCTATGTTCGTGGGCAAGAGTACTAATTCCATGTGCTCTGAACGTAACAATGTACGTATGAAAGAGTTAGAAGCTAACAAGCTAGGTTTAACATTTGGATAGAACAATAACTGCCGAAGGAATGAAGACAAGATAGGACTGGATGACTGTCCTACTTACCCTCATGTCGAAGGACCAGAGGACTAGAGAGCAAAATTAGTATTTATCCCCCAAATATTACATCATAGTTGAAGCCGATGTTCCAGGAAGTAATTAGAGCACCAAAGGCGAAAATAGGTCTACAACTGTTAAACTTTACATTAGTTTTATTGAAGCTGAATGGGAAGTACCAAAGCTCACCAATTTAGATACTTTGAAGTTTCTTGTGCATTTCTGGAACAGGCTAAGCAAGGAGACTATCAATAACTGTTTCTGATATTCAGTAATCTTCTTAGAAACTCAACCATATAGAGTAGAAGATAATGCTGGCCGATTTAAATTGCTCTAATCAAATCTGGATGAATTTAAATTACTTGGTCCGACATTATTTTCACATGGCACAATTGCTGACTAAACTTTTTCTATGGCTGAGTCTGCAACAACTGACGAAGCAGGAACATTTGAATCGATACAGGGGATGACAGAGCGTTGATATCACTTCTGATAACAATGACTAAGACAGCGGTAAAGACGCTAGACTTACTAAAGTACCTCCATGTTTACCTTTAGTTTCTCCAACGATTATTGTTATCATTATTAATATTGTTGATATTATCATTATTATCATAATTTTACTTTTACACAGAACTGATGAAACAACCGGTCAATTGACAAAATTATGTTTCTTATCAAACCACTATCCTCCAACCCTCTTCATTATTATTATTCTTTGTGCTGTATCAGAGTCTGGGGTTGGCGACCATGTTCCTGAAGTCACCCTTGTCCATTGCCAACCTACACAGCTCTTCAACCCACATACAAAGCGCCACACTCTGAAGTACTTTGACACCCTCCAATCCGTTTCAGTTCTATGAAGCCTTGTATGCACAAGATTAGACAAATAAATAGATGGATAAATGAGTAGAAAGATTTATTGATTGCTTGATCACTTGGCTGCTTGGTAGTAAGGTACCTTGGTAACTAAAGGTACTATTTATTCTTTGACCACGCCTAATTTGACAATAAATAAGAAACAAAAGTAAAATAATAAAATCTTTGAACAATTACCATTATCTTGAACAAAAAATCGTTATTTGACATAAAAATTCTCAACGTTAACGAGGCTGTAAAGTCTTGGATCATGGAATTATTTAATTTTACTAACCATATGAATGGGAGTTTTACCTTCTTTCCAAGTTTCAAAAACTTGTAGGAAATTTTAATCTTTACAATGATCTGTACCAAAACCTTTACTTTTACCATTGACACTTGTATGTTAATTCCTTTATTAATCTATTCTATGACATATTGACCGAAACAGTTTTTGGCCATCCTATCTAGGCAACCTTTTTTTGATACCATAGCACAGAACCAGCTCTCCGTTACAACCTCTTTGTGTTTCCTGGTGATATCTTGCTGGCTCATTCCTGTTAAGAATTTCTTCTTTACGTTCAATCAGTCCTTGTCTGTCGTATTTGACAGCAAATACGAGATCTATAATGTCAATTCACTTTGGATTTAAATATATGTGACATACTAATTCTTTTAATCTTCCTTTATCTGGCTATCCTTCTTAAACATCTGCTTACTTTCCTGATAATTTTCAAATGATTTCATGTGTACATCTTACATCTGTTGTTTTATGTACAATAAGCTAACAGATGTTATTAGATAATATAACCTTAAAAGATAGCTTGGTTGTTGTTTTGCCCTGGTAAAATACTCACCCTGTATCTATGTGCACTGTTGAAAACGTCACAAGACTAGATCTCGTTTACTCTTTCTTTAAAATGTCACAAGAACCAAAGTTATTCAGAAAATCGAAAGTAAAGAAAAAAATGTCTTCTTGGGATGTAACAGACTATGACTGACTTTTTACCACAGCACGCTTCTCGAAATGGTTCGGAGTTTCCTTCGAAAAAGACAGAGAATCGACAGATTTCAAAAAAATGGCAGCCAGTGGCTGCAAGAGACTTAAGGCTGATAAAAATAGTTCTAACGAGGTCGTTTTTACAGCCAAAACGAGTAAAAATTTGTATAAAATGACAGAAAAAGGCAAAGTAAGTCCTCTCTAGAAGAGCATTATAAATTACAATGTAAACAAAAAAGCGTCATATAATCAGAGAATGCTATTAAGTCAAAAGTAAAATGTATTAGAAAACACACAGAAAGAGTATTAAGCAATCGCACTTTTGTTAAAGAATATTCGAACGTACGTCACTGAAAAACAAGAAACAAAACTTTACACTCACACTTTAGCTCTTCTTTACTTGACATATTCAATCCGTAACTAAGTGATGGTGATAAAACTAGCAAACAAATTTTAAATCAAATCGGTAAAATACTTTTAAAAACAATGCAATATATGGTGTTCAAAGATTGTCGTAATCTAGTTTAAAATATCCTACCCGTTTATTTAAATTGACTTGAAAGATTTGATCTGCGATTACACAGAACACCTTGAACTGGGAAATAATATCTTATAGATCTCACTACATCACTGCAGAAAGTCTTTACTTTCATCAAATAAAGAATAAAAATAAAAAATTGGCAGATAGCTTTTATGAGATATAAATTTTTCAATTTGTTGACTAATACATTCCATTACTGAACGAAATCATTGAGTGAAATTTAAAAAGCAAATTTCAATGAAAACAGAGAGAAGCAAGAAGAAAAATTAGTCTCCAATTAGTTAAGAATACTGCGTTCTAAATCCACATATTTTTTTTATTGAAAAGAATTGGATTTTCTGGAGGTCGCTTTTCTTGGTTGAGTTACAGGCATATCTGCTGTCATAGTAACCATCTAACTAAAGAACCTGACACTACTTGGATGTCTTTTTTTTTCTTTTTAGCTTTAACGTCATTTTCCCCCAGCAATTGGGGCTCAGACGGTGTCCTTTCAGCGGGACTTTGATTTGGCAGTGAGGAATTTCTTGGCCGGATACCCTTCCTGACGCCAACCAATGGCTTTTTTTTCTTTCCAAAGTTTCAAATTCTCCCCGACAGCTCGGGGAATCGAACCCAGAACTCTTGGTTACTGTGCAGTTGCACTAACCATTAAGCCACGGCTCCTCTGGATGTACTATTTATTTGTTGATTTTTATTTTTCAAATCAATTCAGAACAAGGGAATTGAAATTTTAATAGAATGCATTTTAGTTTACTCCTTGATTTGAAAGAAAGGTATTTGCCTCAGCTGATCTTGTAATATCGAACACTGACGTCTGATAATCTACTTTGCAAAATTCGAATAACAATTAAATTCACTCTAGGATTCGGAAGCAAACATGATTTTAGAATTCTTGAAGAAAATGCTAGCGACATGTGGTTACGATACCTTAAACAGGTAAAAAATAATTTAGACCTTTTAAAAAAAACTAATTTTCAATGAATTTGCTTTAGTGCTGCATGGGACAAGTGTATTTTAAATAAGACTCTATTCGGGAAAAAAAATCACTAATCTCAAATATTATTATTAATATGAATCTTTATTGTCTTCTCAAAAATAGTATTTACACATATACGGTTAATAAAATATTAGATTTTTTATCATATCGAGTTAGTAAGCCTTCTGAGTTTCCACTCTTAGAAGAGGAAGTAGAAAATATCTTAAGAGATAAAAAAGACAGTGATGAAGATCTTTATTGATCTGTACTAGAGAAGCTATAGATGAAGGAAGCTACGAGAAGATCTATTAGAGCAAATTTTAGACATTAAAGATAAAGAAAAAGCATAAAAGAACGTATTAAAACATGTTATATTTCATATTAAAATTCTCCCTGTTGAGCCTTCATTGTTCAAACCAAGTGTTCGGGGTACAAACAGCACTTAGCCCAGAAATGGGTTTGCAATTGTTATGATATAGTAAGACGATAGGGCAAACACCTAAAATTGACGCAACAAAGACAAATAAAAGAGTATTTGAAATCATGCAAGCAAAAAATAACTGAAATACTATTACAGTTAACACTGAGAAATCAAGGAAAGTACGAAAAAAGTACCTGATAGAAATCACAGATTCTATCCTTAAAGTTAAGGTAACTCTGAGACAGACGTTACCTTCTTAACCAGAGTGAATCCAGGGTTTATCAAATGATATAATTTTTACAATTTATCTAACTATCCTATTTTTACTGATAAAGTTAAATATTTGTCACTGGTGCAAGACATTGGTTGGGAAATTCTTCAAGAAAAGAAATATAAATGGAAAAGTTACCAGTTTTGGAGGAAGTACAAAACGTTTGGGAATATATATTGAGTGCGCTAAGTAAAATACAAGGAAAATGCAGAATGAATTATACATGGAAGGGAGGAACGAATGAGTGATAAATAGCAATTCAAGTAGGCATGAGATTACAAAGTGCTATGTGAAGGAAGCTTCAATCCAATTGTTGAAATAAAAATGTTCTGAACTGGGAAAATTTCCCAACTTCTTGCTGGATCATTTCTCCTCGACGTACAAAGATATTGCAAAATCCCTGTCTCATGTTATGACGACCCCTGAAGGCATGCCAAAGTGTCTCTCAAATGGTATCATTTTCTCTACGCTAAAACATGCTGAAACAGATGGATCTTAAAGCTGCCCTAGTATCATATGTTCACCCAGATGTGGGCGACATCAAGAAGTAGGTTTACTCTTACTAAGATCTAAATAATCGTTTTCTTCTTAAAAAAAGGGTAAAGATGGACATTTTAGGATGAAATACCAACTACTCCTAAACACGTGATTCAAGATCACAAGTTTAAAGCAAAACTTATTCTTTGTCATGGCAATCAAAGGAGACTTGTTTGGTCAATACTAAGCTGTTCAACTTTCTGACAATCAGAAGATTTATGAAACAGACAAAATAAAAACAATTCTTTTTTCCTTCTTGAAAAGTATAACATCCAGTCTTTTCAGCTAAAAGTAATCTAGTATTATAAGTATTAATAAATATATTTTTTATTAATATCATTATTATTTTTATTATCGAATTCTCTGATCATTAAAAAACAAAAACGGAACGGTCAAAAACACATAAGAAAACAAGGGTAAGAAATGAAATCTGATTCGGAAGGACAATCTCCAGAATTTGAAATAAATTTTTGGAAAAAACCAAAACAGAATCAGAAAATTTATCGCTAGAAACTGTTTACCATGTATCAGTTTTTTGGAATAAGGTAGTGTACTCTTTTCCCCAAAATACATCCATTCATAGCACTAATTTCTTGACAACAGTTTTACTGCTGCAAAGCAAAAAATATACCCATGGGAACACGAGTCAGTGCTAAATTCAGTTGTGTACCATGTTACCTCAATTCTCTGTCCTTCCATGACATTGTTGGTGGGCATTCTTGGTTATGTGAGCAGTGCCTCACTTTTCACTTCACACAACCACCGAACTTAGTATTGGTGACGCCTTTGAAAACGTATATCACTGAGCTGATGGTGGGTTTTGAGTCGAACCCAGGCAAATCACACGAGTATAAAAATCACCCTTTTTAATAACTGAACGACTATGTAATTGACTGAAAAGCTAGCCCTGTACTTAAGAGAATAAGGTGAAAATTGCAGTGAAATATTAGATTTAAGAGGCATGACATTTAAAAGAAAAACAAATTATTATTATTATTATTATTATTGTTGTTGTTGTTGTACAGATTTACTGTTAATTTAACTGCCAGATATTATACCAACTTCAAAAATGTTAAAGCTGATTATTACCAATAATCAAAGGTTTCTCGTGCTTTTTTTGTTCAGTACTCTGATATTTCTGGCTGTCCCTAATAAATGTGGCTTTTTGTTTAAAAGGGATGTCTGCCTCTATTCTGATGTGTTTACTTAATTTTTTGAAATTGTCTGTTATACTACCAAGGGCTCCTAAGATGGAAGGTACTATTGATACTCTTCGAAGACCCTATAATCCTTTGAATTTTCCTTTTGATGCCTTGGTATTTTCAATTTTTTTCTTTCCTGTTTTGCGTGAATTGTTCGATTTTCTCCTTAAACAATACTTCTTCACAGCTCTCTTTTGATTTTTATATTTCATTACATTTATTTGCAATGTCTTTTTCCTCCTCTAATGCTTCTCCAATAATGATGTTTAATTCAGTTCTATTTTCAGGTTCTACTAGTCAAATCATTTAAATTTTGTGTCTCATCCAATATAACGTTTTACTCTATCTCATTATGATTCAGATTACCGTTCATCTTTCTTTTTATCATTTTTAACTCTAATTTTTTAACTCGGCCATTTTTTCTAACTGCCCCTGCCTGATCACAGCATCTTTGTTTCGTAGCATCAAAAGCTCCCCGCTGTCGCCATTCCTTATAAATTCTTTGCTTATGTCCTTTTAATGGAACACCATTCTCATCAAGAGGATTCGATCTAAAATAACAGTCAATCAACAAAATATTTAGTTCTTTCAACCACTTTTTCCTAACAATATTAGTATCACAACCGAGTCCCCACTGCTAGAACATGGAACACCTACCGGGCAAGAGATCTTCACAAGAAGTTCCAATGCCATTCACGCCGTTGTTTTCAAAATTCTGAAAACTCATAACACTTATAAAAGGATTAGTAAATTTGAGGTTGCAAAACCACCAGTGTTTTTATAAAGACACCATCTGTAAGAAGGCTGTCAACCAAGACTAAAGACTACCTAGCCATGAAACAGACTAATCCCAGTCGCAAGCCAACCTGGTATTTGATGGTTTCAAAGAGAGCTAATAGCTGCTACACTTTGGTTAAAGTTGACCTGGAGATAGTTGTGGCAAAGGATAACATCATTCGCTCAGGTCGAAACTCCACAACTGGATGTACTTTTACGTCATACCCAGGCAAATTATTATTATTATTATTATTATTATTATTATTATTATCTTTTCTCACATTTTGTGTCTGGCTGTTTTTGTTGCCGAGTTCTGTGCTGACAGGCGGGTCATAACAAATGACCATGGGCTACCAGCATTTTCTTTCTCAAAACTCCAGTACTTTTCGCAAAATCCTTGCTGTTCCCAACAACGTTGTCTTTTGAAGTACTCCTAAGTTGCAGTGAATCCCAAGCTTTTCAACCCACTTTTCAAATCCTTTGGTCACAGATCCCAGAGCTCCAATAGCAATAGGGACAACTTCTACTTTCTTCAGTTTCCACAGTCTTTTTATTTCTCTTTTCAGATCTTGATACTTTTCTACTTTTTTTTCTCCTTCTCTGCCACGTTCGCATCCGCCGGTACTGTTATGTCAATGATTATTGCCGTATGTTCCTTCTTTTCTACCAAGACTAAATCTGGCCTTCTTGCTTCAATCACATTATCACACTGGATATTTACATCCCACAACAACTTTACATCATCACTCTCCAAAACTCCTTCAGGGGTATGCTCGTACCATTTCTTACTGCATTCCAGTCCTCTTTTCTTGCATATATCCCAATGGATCTTTCTCGCTACATTATCATGACGCCTCTTGTACTCCTTCTGAGCTAACTTCTCGCATGCACTTACAATGTGTTTGATACTTTTACCTGTTTGACCACACAATCGACACAGGGGGCTTCCAGCCGTTCTATCAATGTGATACTTCACATAATTTGTCCTGATGGATTGCTCTTGTGCTGCACAAATCAAGGCTTCTGTATCAACCTTCAAATCACATTTTGACAACCATTCCCAAGTCTTCACCTTATCTACATCATCTGTCAGGTCTCTGACAATTATTATTATTATTATTGTTATCATTACTATTATTATTATTCTTATTCTTATTATTATGACCTCTGACAGCAGTTAGCTAAAGTACTGCACTGTTGATCGCAATAATTTCCCATCAGGTCAAGGAAGGCAAGCAGAGAGAAACTTTTCGTAGTATATCTTCCTAACAGTACTGTTTTTCGCATCGCTCCAAACTCATGTTTAATCTTAAACCTTTCAAGGGATTTATTTAGCAAAGCCAAGTGCTACTATTTGTTGACCAAGCCATATAACAAGCAACTCTGTCTGTCGTTTCTTTGATAAACACCCCCAATGGACTTCATCCCACGTCCACCGTCCTCTCTCTTTGGGTACAATATATCGTCACGTGTGTCCTTGCCCATTAAATGATTTGCTCTCATTTCTCTCTTTATTATGTGATCAAGCTCCTTTAACTTTCCATTATAGAATCTGCACACATTCATTATGTACCCTCCAACTGGAATTACTTTTACATTGATTACACACACCAGATGAACATAATTCAATTTGGTGCTGATTAACATGCGGTATCTCTGTGTGACCTTCCATTTAACTTCCTGTTTTGACTTTATGCTAATTTTTGTTTAATCTGTGTTTAATCTGTGTTTAATCTGTGCTTAATCTGTGTTTAATCTGTGCCCAGGGATTTCAAGCAACAGAAAGTTGGAGATTTAGATCTGGGGAAGTATTTAAAGTTATTTTTAAATGAACTAAATAGAGGCAATGGTAATCACAGTATTCCTAAGATACCATATAAAAGATACTAACTTAATTATCGATTATTTAATGTTAAAAAACTATCATGCTGGAGTACGTTCACATGGAGAGAAATTTTCGCAGTATATGTGCCGTATTTCTAAGGGTTAACTCCGTCATGGCCGGTTCCAACCAGGATGAGAAAGAAGGAAGGTTGGTCAAGAAGCTAATCACCTCTTCCTGTTAAAAAAGGCTGGTTACGGAAACATGGACAGTAAACGAAGCTGTCTATGGTTGCAGAGAGACATGTCATGTGAAATACCTCAGGATGCTAATCTAAGACGAGAGGACACTCGTGACAGCTTGAGATGAAAACCTAACGGGAGTCTCCAACTCGAAAATACTATGTATGGAATCATTACTCACACCAAAGGAGTTTATCCGCGTAGGCTGCTGGAACGAAAGGACGATGTATACCACCGGAAAGAAGTGCGGAAGCAAAAAGAAACAAATCGGGGTGGTAAACATGGAGTGAAGCTAATACAGTAGCAAGAGATAGAAAGAGATGGTGGAAGATGCTGACAAGCCTTGTGAGCCGACCATGGCTTGAAGGGGATAAATAAGTAAGTAAGTAAGTAAGTAAGTAAGTCAGTACGTATTCCCAAGTGTTATTTTCTGAAGCTCAAACAGTGTTGGAGCACTAGGTATCTGGGAAATATAGTTTGGTGCACTTTAAGTAAGCATACCAAGAGTGCCTGTTATAACTGGAACAGTAGTTGCTCCGAGCTTCCACATTTAAGTTACTTCGATTTCAAGATCTTTGTATTTACGTAATTTTTCAAAGACGTTCAGAGATGTATTACAATCACATGGGACAGCTATGTCGATAAGGAGGCAGCATTTATCTTTGTAATTTTTCACTACTATATCTGGCCTATTAGCCTTTATTGTTCGATCAGTATGGATGCTAAGGTCCTTTTCTGCAACTTTGGGTGGTTTATGTTCCGTCCAGTAGATATACTGACCAAGTCTGTCATGTCTCTCTAGATACTCGGTGCAAGAACTGAACAACCAGATATGATATGGTCTATTGTTTCAGTATGTTAATCACACACCCTGCATGTAAAAGTATCACTATTCCTTAACATATTTGCTTGGTAGTTTCTTGTATGAAAGTATTGGTACTGTGCGGCAATAATAAAGCCTTTGGTTTCTGGTTTTAGTCCCGAGGAGTCTAATCACTGATTTGTTAAGTTGTTACCAATATCATGCTGGTGGTCTATTTGGGTATTCACTAAGGGGCTTATTCTTCCAATCGTAGGCAAGTTTGGTTATGCTTTTTATTTTGGTCTGGGTCTTCATGTCCTTTGCTTTTTCATTTGGACTTTTAAGGTGTTTTGCAGGACTAGGAGTCAGACCAACACTGAACGTTCTTACAGACATCATTAGAAATAGAAGACATGGTTTCTCCCTTTTCGTGTTCGTTGACAAGCTTGAGCATCCACTAATTAGAGTTATACAGGTAGGCTAGGCATTCATGCTTATAATTGATGTTTTTGATAATGATAACAATTGAATGAGTTCCCTTCCTCCTTCGTTGCGGGGTATCCAAAGTCTGTTTACATCAGCCTTAGGACTTTGCATTCGATGGATGGTAAGAAGTTTCCTTATTTTAAAATCAACTTTTCTTACTTCTGTCATAGACCACTTGAGGGTATATGATATACATGATAAATAAGTATATATATGCCTTATGTATCATATATGTGATATATATGTGTATATATATCATACATATATATTATATATGATATATATTGGTGAAAATACATGTTACAATTGGGATCGCTAAGAAGTTAATAGTATCAATACTGTTTCTGGCATCAGGCTCACTTTCCAAAATTGATCTCACACGTCCACAGCACTCTTTTCTATTCTTTCTCTCATCGTTGAATGTTAAATACCTTCAACCCTCATTTGCACCTAGATATTTATAAGTCTCTTCTGGTTCAAAATCTGTAATTACAGTTTTAATATCTAATCCAAAGTTTTTTCTTTTATCAGCTTTCCTCGGACAAATGTAGCTTTAGCACATTTATCCAGATTAAAACCCATTCTACTGTCATCACTTAAGTGTTTGTCTACTCTTAAAGGTTCTGCTAGATGCTTATCGTTTTTCGGCAAAGAGTTTAAGGTCATTTCTGTACAACAAGTGGTTAATTACTTTATTTGTATTTTGTATCCATATCCAGTGTCGTTGAGAAGTCTACTAAGTGGAAAGAGTGCCATGCCGAATAAGAGAAGAGACAGGGAATCACCCTAAAAGATTCTGTTTTAAAGGTATTAAAGATAAAAAAAATGTTTTCTACTGGCCATACTGTGTGAAAGAAAGCTACAAAGGCGATATTTTATATATTTTTATGGTCCATCCATGCTATAGATAAATTAGCATTACATTTGTAGCAATCTTCAAGTATCATCTTGTTAATACGTAAATGGTCCTTGCAGCGAGAAGAACCCCCCTTCTACCCACTTCATATTTTTATGGTCCATCCATGCTATAGATAAATTAGCATTACATTTATAGCAATCTTCAAGTATCATCTTGTTAATACGTAAATGGTCCTTGCAGCGAGAAGAACCCCCCCTTTACCCACTTCATATTTTTATGGTCCATCCATGCTATAGATAAATTAGCATTACATTTATAGCAATCTTCAAGTATCATCTTGTTAATACGTAAATGGTCCTTGCAGCGAGAAGAACCCCCCTTCTACCCACTTCATATTTTTATGGTCCATCCATGCTATAGATAAATTAGCATTACATTTATAGCAATCTTCAAGTATCATCTTGTTAATACGTAAATGGTCCTTGCAGTGAGAAGAACCCCCCTTCTACCCACTTCATATTTTTATGGTCCATCCATGCTATAGATAAATTAGCATTACATTTATAGCAATCTTCAAGTATCATCTTGTTAATACGTAAATGGTCCTTGCAGCGAGAAGAACCCCCCTTGTACGCACTTTGTTCAGTAGGGAAGATGTTGCTATGAACTAAAAATAAGTAAGTGTAATGCGTTAATATGAAAGCCAGGATTTTTATACAAGATGGTTAAGCAAGGTTTTTTTTATTTTTGGTTGCTTTTTTATGTACAAATGAGTCACCACACATCAAGGCTAAAAGCCACTCGACGATGAGGATTAAAAAGTTATGGGATGATAATTTTTTGGATTGTCAGTCGCAATTAGATTTCGGAAGTGAATATGTAATTCCATTAACAAGCCATTCCGTAATTTTTGGGTTTTTTCTTCTTTTCCCTGGTGATTTCCATTTACTCCATTTTCCAAGAGCATATTTAAGATCCTCGATGCAAATGTTTTTCCATTCGTGCTCTTTGCAGTTTTCACTCTTCTTCTCGAGAGAGCATCCTAGCTATAATTGTTATCACCTGACCTATCACCTATTGTTATCACCTATCAACTGAAATTTCTAATATTTTCTTTGAAAGCTTTTTTTTTAATATTGATGTTTGATTTACCAATACTTCTTTAGACGTTTTTGGGGTTATTTTTAAATATGCGATTATCTTGAAAAAACTGCTTTTTCAAACGCCTCATCCTTCTCAGCCTTAGCACGGATGATATGTTTGATGCTTAAATTACTAGCTGGTAATATATCATCAGAATGTTTAATGTTGTAGTTATTTTTTAGCTTTATAGCATAAGGAACCTTGATATAGATTCGTTTTTACTAAGAATTTGCTTTAAAATCTGTGTTTCTCTTAAAATTTATCTTTTGGCTTTTCTTATTAATACTGACTTTGAGAAGTTGCTTACTATCTGCCATATCTAAATTTTGAATTTTTAACCATCCTACTCAGACCTTCTCTTTTAATTAATTTAAGTCCAACTGGCCTAAATCAGACATCGTATTATTACAAACTACATTATCGTTTAAGTTATTATTTAGGATTTCATGGGCTTTATTTAGAAAACTGCCTATCAAATTGGGTATATCAGGTGTTAGCAAATGCCCCTTACTATCCACAGATGCAACCAATGGCCCCTCGGTATCCATGTGCAAGGCATTTCTAGCCTAAACTTTAGCTTTTTTATCTATTTCAATATCAGTAAGAAATTTCTTATTAATAATTGTTCTATGCACCGTAGCAAATTTATCTATGTTTATGTTGAGATGTTTATTTTGATTTTTCTGCATGCAGACATTATAGGTTTATATTGTGTTTGAATCTCTAAATGGAAAAAAACCAAGCATAGAAATAATCTTCTTAAACCTCTATGTAATCTTCTCATTGCCCATTTTTGTCTTGAACTTTCACTTGTTTTAGTGATAGTCTTGACAGCAGGTCCTTCATTGATCCAAGGCCTGTACTGGGAAACATGCTGCATTTCCGTTGGAAGGTCCGGATGCTGTTGCTAACTTTTCGATCCCGGCCTGATTGGGCGACACTAAGGACACGCTCCTTGATTTTCCACGCGATGCGTGATGTGGCTTGATTTCTTTATGTTTCACCTTCTCATTATAAAAACATTAGAGTCAGGTTTAAAATCAGAGTTTTCTTCCTTCTATGTGGACTGCCAACCAAGGCTGTTGAGCTCCACCTATCCAGGGTAAACAGATATTACAGACTGTACAAGGATGACTTGGATGTAGTTGTGACAAAGGGTACTATCATATTCCAATGTCGAGACCCCTCAACCGGATGCAGTTTAACGTCATACCCAGGACATTTATTTTATTATTGTTATTATTATTATTATTTTATTATTATCAATATTATCATTATTACTGAGTGGCGGAGCAATACGAGCCAACAAAGGACTCAGGGATATTAGCCCCAGTAAACCGATCTGACTCCCATCCCGATAAGGGTAAGCTGAGTGCATGCATCAGATCCACGTGTGTGTGCGACATTGATGTTAATTGAAGCAGCACGTAACCTTGCAGGTGGAGCCTGTTTAGGTTTCCCAGTTTAGGTGACCCATTCTGCTTAAAACGGTCTCCGTAGCGAGGCTTCACGCAAGACCTCAGGACTAAGTAACAAGTGCGAACTTGGTACTCACCCCGCTCATGACACCTGGATATCATGCTCCCCCCACTGCTACTGCCCGTTAAACAAAAATGCGTGAATGGTCATTCCTTTTGGGACATGCACAACTGGTTAAGAGCATGCAACTGACTTGCAAGTCTGCGGTTTGAGAGGGAATGTCTGATCTAGCCCATTCATAATTTCCAGGCAAAACTAGTTCGTATGCCCCTGCAATCAATTAAGAACAGAAATCATACGTCTTACGACGCTACGCCACTGGCTGACAATAATAGTCAGTGCCTGGTGTAATTATCAGGGCAATTTGACTATACAGAGTAGGGGGGTTAATGTCCCTTTCCAGCAGTAATAGACAGTACTAAGTAAAGCTGGCCAATTTAGGCAAGCTCAACTTTTCCCACTGTTCCACTAGGTTTCCCCAGGTCGACTATTACTATTACTATTATTTCAATTCAATGTCTCCAGATGGATTATTCTTCTCGGTAATTTTATATGTGATCACGTACAACAACAAGTTGTATGGGCAACCACACATTCTTTCTCCTTTGGATTTGGCAGTCAAGTACAAGTCTTAATATCCGCGCTGTTTCTAACAAAGCTGTTTTCTGTGCGTGTTCAATTTTCATGTAGATCCCTATATCTCTTACAAATGTTTCAAAGTTTGTACTGACAGCACCCAACGCTCCTACCACAATCGGAATCACAGTCACTTGCTTCATCTCCCGTAATCTTGCTATTTCATCCTTCAACATTCTGTACTTTTCGATCTTTCCCTTTCCTTTTCATTTACTCTCACATCTCCTGGTATCGCTACATCAATTATTTTTATTTTCCGTGTGATTACTACAGTATCAGGCCTTCTTGCTTCGACGTGCCTCTGGCACTGGATAGTAAAATCCAACAAGATCTTGGACACTTCATTTTCTGTTGTACGCCCAGGCATGTGTTCATACCATTTGCTACTGTATCGAGGCAGAACTTCCAACTTAGTCTCCAGTGGACATATTTTGCAACCTTGTCATGGCGACGCTTATATTCTCTTTGAACCAGCATCTTACATTCACTAACAAAATGTGGGACAGTTTCACTTTCCTCATTGCATAAACGGCACAACGTGTTATATTCCTATCTATATGAAATTTAACACTATTTGGTGTGAAGACCTGTTCCTGGGCACTGAAAATAAGAGCCTCTGTACAGCCTTTCAAGTCCCCAGTCTAAGCCAACTCTAAGATTTAGTTTTATCTTTTCCTTTCATTTCTCTCAGATACTGTTCATGCATCGCCTTCTCCTTCTATGGGTTAACTGTGTTGTCATATCTCTTCTTTTTGTGGTCTGCTGGTTCAATGGATTCCTCGACATCCGTCGCATTCTGATTTTGCACACCAATAATAATCGGTTCTGTATGATGTTTTATGTACCACCAAAGGTGATTTTTCTCAGTTTTACTATTATTATTATTATTATTATTCATACGGTATGGGTGTAAACTTTCCGTATTGTCATCCTCATCATTGGACTTGAAATACTGAGGGTATTTTAGATACTTTGCAAAATGCTTGCAGTTCCTAGAAAGGCAGACTATTGGAGAGTACCAATGTTATCCTCTATGTTCAGTTGCTCCAGAAATCCTTTCATTCTTGATGGAATGTTTCCCAGAGCTCCAATTATGATTGGGATGACAGTTGCTTTAGCATTCTACATTAGTTTAATTTCAATTTTCAGGACAGAGTAGGTTAGGGTCTTTTTGCATTCTTTTTATATCACCCTGTGGCCACCTGCACAAGCAACATCAATAATCAGACATGTCTGGTTTATTATGTTCAAGTCTAATGTCGGTCTGTATTTCAAAATCCCTCAGAATCTTTAACTTATCAGTCTCAATGACTGCTTCCGGTACATGATTATACCCCTGATCTACCACCTGGATTCCATACTTCCTACAAAGGTTCCAGTGAAGATTCAAACACATGTTGCCTTTGTACTCGCGTTGAGCAAGCGGCGTGCACTTACTGACAATGTGTATGATTCCCTCTGGGTTTTGGCCACACATTCGGCATAAGTTACTCTTGACAGTCCTAAAGTATTTCTTTTTCACAGAGTTTATAGCCAATACCTGTTCTTGCGCGGCAATCAACGAGCTCTCCATCTCTCTCTTGAACTCACCCTTGACAACCATAACCAAGAGTAATTAGTTTTCACCTGTTCTGTGTCCCTTTCGAACTTGCCATGCATATCCATTCCTTTCCAGTGTCTTATCCGTTCTTCCTCTATCTTCGATTTGCATTCAAGCTTTCTTTCAGTGGCACCAGGGGATAAGCGATGTGAAGAAGAGAGGTGAAGAAAGAGAGTCTCCCTAAAAGACACCACTTTTAATTTTAATAGGGTTAGATTTGGTAGTCCCAGCGTCGTGGGAGAGAAAAGAAAAGCCGTTATTAGATCAATTTTGCGCGTCATTCAACAGCTTATTTCTAAAAAATATTTTGATGTGCATTAGCAAGTTTATTAGCATCGATATTTTTCATGATTTCGTTTCGTGCTATTTTTCTCCATTCAGAGTAGGTTTGTTCGGTCAAGTTTCTCATAGGATTCTTTGGAACGATGTAAAATTCTTTTCGAACATTGTTATAATCATCTGTAGACCATCTAAAACTAGTTTCATTGCAGGTTCAGGGTTAGAGATATCCTGGTTCTGATTGCCTAGCAGAATATTCGCAGAGGAGAAATTACACCGAGTCATATACTTTTTTACTTCGGGCTGGAATCGCCCTTAAGGATGTGTCCCTTGTTGACACACGCGACGGACGAGGCAATATGATTTAGTTCTTGTTTTCATAGCATATCTCAATGCATTTTAGCCTTACTGCCAAGAGGCTGGGTATTCCGCATCAGTAGCCACGTGATATTTCAGGCCCATGCAGTTTATTTTTATTATTGTTATTATTATTATTATTATTATTATTATTGTTATTATTATTATTATTTTCATTTTGAATGATCTTCCATCTATTGGTTTCTATTTAAAAGATATGGACTTACAAGATTTAGACAATATCAAAAATCTTTGAAAAAGTTTAACCTTGATCATAATGAAATTTAAACAAAAGTTACAGAGACAGCTGTCAAATGCTCCGATTCCATTTACAATCGATAACTCAAAGATTGTACTTCACCAGAGCTTCTTCTCTTTTCACAAATGTAAGCTTTTTTCTAAAGTTTTGCCCTTCCTGAAATTCAAAGAACATGGTGCGAAATTGTAGTTAAATGCTTAAATGGCAACAGATGATAGATATTTTATTGATGCTAATACTATAACGAAGATCTGTCCATCTGCTTGTGTCTCTGTTCTGAAAACCTTTTTTCTAAGCAATTTTCTTTTCTAAATATGTTTAATTTCTTCGAATAATTATAATCTGTTCGATGTTTATTTTACGATGGGAATTGTTTTTCTTTTGATGCTCTGTGATCAGATAACAACACAGCGAATTTATTTACTTTTTTCCTGCAACTTACAACTTTTATTTTTTCTTGTTATGACTAATTAGTCTTTCCTAACCTGTGTCGCTTTACGTTTAAACTCAAGAGGTTTCTTTTACCTAATCGTTTACTGTTTTTTACCATTCTTTCCTAGTTTATCTAGTTATTATTACAATGACTTGGTAATATTTGCCTTGTAAAAAGTCCAGGGGTTAAAAAAAATACAAAAATTAAGAATTTAACTGCAGTACATTAATTATGGTTAAAATATAATCCATTTTATAATAATATATAATAAATATCAATTCTTTTTCATTTTTTTCCTGTAAAATTTCTGTAAGCCGTTTTATCATTTCGATTCTCACCTCATTAAACGCTTATCTTTTTTCTTCACATTTGTCTCTTTCTCTCCATATCAAGGTCTAGTATTTTTCAAAGATTCATCCTTTGATCACATCCTAAATCAGCTTCTAAGAGCTCAGCTTTGATAACGTGGTATGGCAACAATTCTTTATTATATTTTATATCTATCTATCATTGGTATATAACACATCTTCGATAAGATTTTGAAATCATTATAAGATGTGACAGGCCTAATTAGCTCTGGAGGGTTACAATGGCTTCAGAAGTGTAGTTACTACTGGTTTGCGATTTGAATAAAAAAAACCAACAGAAACTACAGGTTTTATTATAATCAACAGAATAGGATTACTTTTTGATATCGTTTTAATCACTGGAAATACCCACTGTGCTTTCATATTCCAACATAAGCTATTTTAAGCCTCTACTCGATGTCTGTCATACAAAGTTGGCAAACATGTACTGCATAAATATATATTTGACTAAATACTATTAATTTGACTACATACCACAGAAAAAATATGACTAGCTACTGGTCATACCGAAGAAGGCACACGCAATAAGTACAAGAGAAAAATTAGTTTAAAAGTAGTCCTTAATTTTTTTATTTTTGATTTGGCACTAATATTAAGTTTATTTTCAATTGGATTCTTGAACTAGGTAATAACGCTACTGGTTACATTTCATCAAGGCAGTAATATTCATTATTACTCAAGATGAATACCTACATGTACGTTTGATAATATACTTTCACCTTGACATGTGATATAGTTTCGTTATCTTTTCTTCATCATAATACCTGTTGGGTATATAAGACTTTACCACCTTTAATTCTTTGAGCTCCGAAGACGTAATATTAACCAATAAGATATTTTTACGAAAGAGGTTTAAGTCAGGATTTCAAAATGAAAACAAACAAAGGCGATCCCTAAATTCTTAAAAATATATAAGGGACTTTTCTGTAAAGCCGCTTAGGTATAACCAGCTTTACACAAAATCGGCTTTTTGACAAGCCAAAGGTCTTAATGACGCGTGTTGCGAAATTCTAATGCTGTTCCTTCTGTAAAGCCTCAGTAGAACATACACTGCTTCTAACATTTCCCTGTTCTGTCAAACTAAGATATAAATTGCGTATGCAAAGATTTAGAGAAAGGATTCATCCTGTCACACTTGCCATCCAGGGGATGAAACTATGAACACAGACTTCGATCTCTGAGTTGCCTATAGACCTATCGATTGCTTTTGAAAATTAGAAAGTAGGGTCAGTTCTTCCCCTATGCCAACCAACATATTACTGGCTGTGAAATCAATAGTAAGTCGTCGATAACCAGCTGCATCAGCCTCGATTTGAACATGTATATAAAATATCCGTGAAGTATTTCAGACACTCCCAATTCTCAAGTCATTGTCTTCAATGGTGGTTTTCGGTTGTTTCCAACTCATTTGTTCAACTTGAGCTCAGAGATTAAACTTTATATGAACCAGAATATACCACTTGAACCAGATAATCTCTGTTTTGAATTGTGCGAATCTACCCGATCTTATCACGCTCAAAGCCTCAGAAAGGGACAAGGTAAGAGCATACATAACGTCTTGCAGAGCTATTTTTAAAAAATTAATTTTTATTTCTATTCTTCATTCTTGTTCTTCTTCTACCAGCTTAAGTGAAAATCGGCCTTGGTAACTCTTTTATGATGCCCTGTGTGATTTCTTGGCTAATACAGACTAAGGACTAATGTTCTTTTGAAAAAGCAAGGAGACAGAAGGAAATCTGCTTTCTTATTTTAAGGCTAATGGGGAGACAAAGGTTGTCAGCGCAGCAATTGAAGGTTTTCGTGCTTCAGTTCTTCGTGTTAAAATAAAAAATTCCTTTGATAAGCAGCCATAACATATTAATGTCAAATTGGTTGGCAACTATCCTTTTATAGAACATACGGAAACCTACTAAATGCTGGCAGTAAAAGGTGTCTCCTACAGTACATGTAATCTCATAGATCTTTTCACTAACACTATACTTTACTCATAATAGTGACGTAAAAACTGTGAATTTTGTTTTTATGTAGTAATAAGGTAGACTAAAACAAACTTAGAATCTAATGAAGATAGATATATTGTTTAGCCTATTCCATCGTTTGATCCTTGTACTCTTGCTATACATTTACTACGCATAATTGTTCGTACATCGTTTTAACAGCTATTAATACCTGTACCATATCAAATGATAGATGCTTTGCACTTTTTGAAAACTCTTATTGCCTATCTCGACAGGTTGATGAACTCTAACTAATACAAATGGTGTTGATAATTACCAAGATAATTATAAGGGTTCTTAATAGTACAGATAAAACAATAGGGCAAAAATTGTGTATGAGAAAGAAAAACAGGGATAAATTGCAGCAATGCAGCAATAAAAAGAAATAGAAAAAGTACGATGACAAATGGAAGAATAATAGAGGAAGTATAAAAAGATAGTATGGAGAGAAAAATAATGACTTTAAATTAGAACTAATGGTAGTAGCAGTAGCAGGAGCAATAAGAGTAGGAGTAGATATAGTAGTAGATATAGTAGTGGTAGTAGTAATAGGAATAAAAGTAGTAGTAATAGTAATAAAGGTAGTAGTAATAGTAATAAAAATAGTAGTAATAGTAATAAAAGTAGTTGTAATAATAATAAAAGTAGTTGTAATAATAAAAGTAGTTGTAATAGCAGTAGTAGTAGAAGTAGTAGTAAAAGAAGACGCATTTTTAGTATTTGTAAGGGTAGTAGTTATAAAAAGAGAAGTAGTAAATGTATTGATAGTAGCATTCCTTAAGTAGTTATAAGCATATTAGTACAAGTAATAAGAAGACTAATAAATTTGATAAGAACCTTAGAATCCTCAGTATTTGTGTCAGTAATAAAACATATAGCACTGATATAAAATAAAAAAGGAGAAGTATTAATATCAATAACAGCACTGTTGGTAGCAGCAGTGAGAGTAGCACGCACTAACCATAGTTGTTCACTGTTCTACATTGCGTAAATTCTACGTTTCTCTCTATTTTATAATTTATAACTACAATAAAAATATATATATATATATTTACATATATATATACATAGATATAATCGATAATTAATATGGTTTCATGGATTAAATACGCTTTGGTAATTACTCTCTTAATTCTAGACATAATCCGTCACTTGATATATCGCTAATAAAAATGACATAATAGCTATTAATCAAGGCTTGTTATTCAATATGAAAGGTTATTTCTCCTTCTTATCCAGATTTAACTTCGGTTGCGATATCCATTCTGATTTTCGTAACCATTTATATTACCGGATAATTTACTTCTCTTAATGTTTTGGGTAAAAATTCATTTTGTCCTATCTTTCAGATTGGTATTTTGAAGTGGAAAATGTTTTCTTTTAGAACTTGCTATTACGTATTTCCTCAAATACCATTTTTTTGTAATCAATAATCATGATTTAAAATGCTTTTTAGCTTATCAGGGTCATTTGTTTACAGTTTTAACCTTTTCTTTTTATTTTATGTTAATTAATATTGGAAAATAATAAAATAATTATACTTTTCTTTGCAGACATTTTTTAATTTAGTTTATTTTCCGACATTGAAGGGTTAGTAGTAAAACCTCTGAATATCAAACTTACATTATTGTTTGCAAAACGTTTTTAAAAATTGCGAAAATTTTAAACAATTTATTATACAGACTAAACAATAGTATTCTAACGTGCTTGGGTCGAAAGTAGACAGTTTTTCTTCTCTCTATCAGTTTGAGCAGCACCATGACCCAAAAGACTGGTGTTTTTACGGAGGCTAAAAAAAGAGAAAATTCAAAATGAATAATCCTTTAATATATAGCAATAATTTACAGCACTGTGTCGTATTTACTGTACTGCTCTGACAAAGACTAGCTAAAAACCAGACGAAACATGCAGAGCAAAGCTGGAACGATCACGCTGCTAAAGAACAGATGCATTCTTCCTTTGTAGACGTCGTGCTGACCTAGCCTGATATTAAACTATCGTGATGCGAGTCGAAATTGGACTGCATTTGATAGAGGTACAGGAACAAATGGACCGCATAGGGTAGTTACTGATCCTTTCTTTAAAACTCTATAAACTACTTTGAGTTGAGTAAAGTTATGTTTGTATTGTAGCAAATGGTATAATGTCTACCAAAAGGTTCATATATTTTCCTCGTTTAGAATTCATAGAAACCATTAAATCCTATCTTCTACAGCATGTTTTACATTTGTACAACTTTTAAAATGTAACTAGATTAGCCCAAGGTATTTCGAGACAGTTTTTTTGAAAACGAGTATGTGTTAGTCTTGAAAATCTTATTTGCGATGACATTTCACTTGGTTATAGCACAAATGTTAAACAAATGCGATCAAAAGGAACATCGAATAGAAGCTTCATGATTTCAAAAATGGTTGCATTTGTATTGTACAAAAAAAACTTGATTTTTTTGTGTCAAGCAATATATTTTATTAAACGTCATGTTTAATAGTTTTGTGTAGTTGAACTGTACAGTTTCCTGAACAAGTGGAAAAAATTTGGAACTTTACAAAGAAGAAAAAGCTATAGGTTGGCGTCAGAAAGGAAACCTGGCTAAAAAAATTTTCCCTGCAACAAAGGCTCTATGAGGAGATTGTGTGAGACAAGGATCTTGGGAATAATGACTTCAAAAACAGAAACGTTATCCTTGCCTCAAACAACATGTCCTATCTAGCATCCTAAAATGTTGTTTTAAATATTGTGTTCTAAACAACAAATGACGTTTCTTGATAACAACAGTAATAAATACTTTGTTTTAGATATCATGTCTATAACTGAAACTAAAAAAGCACACAGAGAGGTTGCAAACACCTGTAATGAAACTTAATAATTTCTCCTGTATTGGGATTTTGTTTCATTAATTTATTCCTAATTAATAAAAAAATTTTATCAGTTCCTTCTTGTGCTACTATCAACTTTTTCTGAAAATTCCATCCAAATCCGTTTGTAATTTTTGGAGTTTTTTTGTATACAAACAAACAAAAAAACAGACAGACAAACAGACAGACAGATAGACCGACAAGCAAACGGACAAACACAGCTGAAAAGATTACCTCCTTTGCAATGGTAAAAATAATCAAACACGTTTTGTTTAATTTCATGTCTAAAAGCTCATGCAATCCTAAATTTCAATCTTTAAATAATATCCACTTCTTTGTCTTCAATATCTTATCTTTAAGATAATTAAACACTATGTTTGAAACTTAGTACGTTTTAACATATCATATACATCATGCTTTAAAACTCATGAAATTAAAAATTATTTAACTATTTTGCCTTAAGTATTACGACTGAAATATCAGAAGGTAATTAATTATCTAGCATTGCAACCACTTGTAAAAGTATAAAGTTGATATTATGACCCTTCTTATAATGTCTTCAGTTTGATTCTTGAACAAAGAAACGAAGATCAATTAATTTCTGGCTTAAAGCTAGAATACCACTTTAATATTAGTCTATTTTCAAGAATATTTAAGTAAAATTCTGAATACATAATCTGGTCCGATTGAATTGACTATAATTCGTTATGCAAGCGAAGTCATCTCATATTTGCAATGTACAGAGGAAGTTTTTCAATCAAATCTATAGAGACTGAATATATTGATATAACCTGTCGCTCTCTCTGTGATATCAATGACATGCCGTCTAGCACTGATTCCTATTATTGAACTGTATTGCCTTTCCAAAGAATAAGAAAAAGTGAATCACAACCAAAACTACATTTTACAGCTATTTTTTTTTGGCAAATCTGCTTAGTCTTTCAAATTTAACATTTTTAATGATGGTATATCTTTTGAAAAATGAAATTGATTAGCGACATAGAATATATCTGCTTGTACCCACACTTCCCAATAGTTTTTACTGTATGTATGTATCTGTATTTATTTGATATAAGTAAAACAGGATATCTGTGAAAATTTGCAGTTCTGTTTGAAACGCTAATTATTAACAAATATAACATTATCATCAAAGTTAATCAAGTACTTTGTACCCTTTTAAGTTCCCATTAGCTTATTTTATTCACAAACATAAAAATATATATAATGAATGTATTTATATATGTATATAGTACGTACAGACAAACGTTTATTTCATTGTTTTTGTCTTGGGCGATATTTATCATGTCTTAGAAAAATGAGTCAACTTGAAGTGATTCTTTAACACTTCATTACAACTATAATCAATCTGGTCCTTTTTGTTTAAGCAAATGATTGGCCGTGACCAGAAAAAGAGCCGAGAAATGAACTGCTGGGTCTCTATTAGCAACCATATTGTCCCATAGAAGCAAATTTTCTGCTCACAGCGGTGCTACAACTCACTGTTTAATCAATGAGCCATTGCTAAATGTATTGTACAATTTTCTATTTAAGCAGAGGATTATTTGTATAAATGTTGAAAAATAAGATAAAATAACTTCTCATTGAAACTTTTCATGCCTCAATTACAAAACCCACAAAATTTCAAAACGATAAAAATTAAAAATTAATTTCATTCTTATGCTCATACTCGTGCCAACGTGTGGGATGATAATTCGATTTAATCCCACGATCTCCTGTGAAATTTACCAAATGCTTTTTTGTAAGTCAATAGTGCGCCGATTTTACTCTATAAAAATATGCAAATTACTGAAGAAAAAACCCCACTTAATTACTTGGTTGAAATGTAGAATAAAAATTGTATTGAATTAAAATATTACAGTTTAACCATTTCAGTGTTCAATGAAATTACTTTTATCTTAATGTACCAGTTGTAGTACGCTGTGATGTAGAATGGGTTAACAATAGCATTCTGGCTGAGAAGAGGATCATCCCACCTGAATTTACAAACCAAAATAAATCTTTTGAAATAGGCATGCCAAAAAAACCCTATTGATATGAAAGCTTGCGAAGACCATTATTCATGATAAAAATTCACACATAGAAAAGCGTATTGCAAAGAATAGTTTGGCAGCCAATAAACGTTCTAAGTGCAGATTCCATGTTTGCTCGTCAAATCAGAAAAAGCAGCGGGACAATTTAACGACGCAGTACATTACACTCATGATCACGCAATTTCTGCCGACTTGTCTTCGGGATAAGTCCATTCTCGTATCACTCATTTTTTAATATCAATCATTACTTTTGATATCTAAGAGAGAGACAGACAGAGAGGGAGACACAGAGAGAGACACAGAGAGAGACACACAGAGAGAGACAGAGAGAGAGAGAGAGAGAGAGACAGAGAGAGAGAGAGAGAGAGAGACAAAGAGAGACAGAGAGAGACAGAGAGGGGGGTTGTGGATATATGTATATATTTATGCAAAGAAAGAAAGAGGACAGATAGATAGATAGATAGATAGATAGATAGGTAGATAGATAGATAGATAGGTAGATAGATAGATGGATAGATAGTTAGATAGATAGATAGATAGATTGATAGATAGATAGATAGATAGATAGATAGATAGATGGATGGATAGATAGATAGATCGATAGATAGACTAATGATGGATGGATGGATGGATGGATGGACAGGTAATGGGTAATTTACCAAGGGTAAAATGTTACAAAAACATGCTATCAAATTCAAGATTTCTACTCCCCAGGCGTCATACAGAGACTCAACTTTTTTATTAAACAGTGGTTGTTTTTAACTATCATTTTTCAATATTAACAATCACGATCGAAGGGGTAATGAAAATAAAAAATGAAAATATTGGAAGAAAAGAAGAGGAAAACAATAATAAATTTTTGGTTTATATTTTTACTACAAATTTATTTTTAGCTTGTATAAATATTCGTAATAAATAAATAAATAAATACTGCATAGTCTATACGTTTCTTTTTCAAATTGATAGCAGGGTTGATAATTATCATTACAGAAAAAAACTTTTTTGGTCACAAGAGGTTCCAGTTTAGTGAATGCATTCAAATTTCTTAAGTGCCACAGAAGGTACAAAAACTATTTCGCTGGCACTCCACAGGATCAAGTCGCCAGAGTTTTTATTAAGGAGCTGATGAAATTTGAATATGGATTGCCTTCAACGCTTCAACGCTTCAAGGCAGAATTGGATGTGCCAATTACTTTAAACTTTTTACTACAGTCTTGCTTCAACAGTAAATGCTATGCTATAGCCGAATCACAATAAACAAATTTTTGTAACCAGTCTTGTACTGTCTTTTTAACTGAACTCGATTAACATAAAGTTTTTCTCGGAAAACACCAGGCACGTGTTGTCTTGTTCTTTCAATCAATCATGAGGACATACGGTTTACGAGCCTGGCATTACACCAGCACTTAGACTCTTAAACAACCATACTTTTATTAGTGGTAGTCAGATAAATTTTTTATAAACGATGGAAGAATTTTTTTGTTAAGGAAAAATTACTTTGGATGCAGTAAAATTTAAACGGTAACCAAATTTTTAGAATACTTGTACCTAAAACTGAATTTCCAAGACACTATAAAAGTTTTATCTTGGAACCCTTTGATTTAAAGAATATTCAGCAGAAAATACCCTGATCAATCATTCATAATCAAGTCACAGTCTGGGATGAAGTATTCACCATCAGCAGTGAAAAATATTAACAAAAGAACCGTTTCACAATGTCTTTTTTGTTGGTTTTTCTCAAAATTCTACTCTTCTTTTCCATTTTACAGGACCCATTTGACAACAGACGTTTTTGTAAATATGTATGTATTTCTAAAATTTTTGAATTGGTTATCCTGTATAAATTTCGTAAATAATAATAATAATAATAATAATAATAATAATAATAATGAGATCCTACTGATCTACCAAAAAAAATCAATTCTGCTGCGTGAATTTTTATCCAGCGCTTTATATATAATGAATCAGGAAGAAAAACTCAGTTAGATGCCGATGTTTTTCCTGACAGAAGACTTGGCATGCATCTGGATGCTGGAATGTTGTTCTTCTGTTTCTGTTATTCTTCTGATCAGCATTTCCATCGTCATGCGTTTCCATTAATGTTGGGCTTTACGTACACTCAAATCCTATCTTCTGCTTTGTTTTAGTTCTGTTAATTTGTTGTATTAGCAAATCAATTTTTATAAGATGATAGTTCTCAAATTCATTAACAACCTTTTATATTCGACAAAAAGCAACAGATTTGACTCAGAAAAGACAACTTTTTGAGAATGTGTCCATTCCTCTAATAAGAAGCTCTTCACAAAAACAACTCTAATCACAAGGATATAAGATACCTAGCAGAACAATGATTTTCATCTGCAAAATTTCGTTAAGAATCAGTGGGAACAGGAAATAAATATTTTGTCATCTAAGTCACCAATTTAAACAAATTAAGCCGTTTCCTAGAGCAAATGAAAGCACAGTTATATTCTTTACACCTTTTACGTAAAAAAACTAAATACTACACCCTAAAAAGGTTATGGTGTCCGCCCATCATATTTTTAATATTCTAAAGCTTTATATACTCTCTAGCTTGCCCCTTTCCTTATTCTCAAAACAATCATAAACAGTTATATTAAAGCTTATTTACTCATACGTGTACCACAAAACGAGCAATGGGTGTAGACTCACCAGTGCTCAACTTGATCAAGCCAGATCTGTCCTCTATCATCAACCTATGTCTGTCTTTAAATCAAAACCCTCCAAATCATTTCTAATAAATTAATGAATTATAGCTTAAATTACACCATTTGCTGCTTTATTATTACTGGTATAATTACCCAAAACAAGTCACAATAAATTAGAGAAAAAGCTTTACTTTTAAAAATGAATCCAAAGATTTTGCCATAGCAATGGTGGTGGTGGTCAGTGTTCAAAGAAGTCTTAAAGTAAAGTAAAAAATCTCTTTTCAAATAATACTCATATTAAAAAGTAATTGTTTTCATTAATTGTCTTCAAAAAAGTTAGGAAACCCCAAAGAGATTTTTCTAAGTTCCTTTATTATATGACATTGGGAACCCTATAGCTCTGGCATAATCTCGTTACTGTTGGGGCTTTTAGGTAACATCTGGTATGTATGCATACCCTTAGCAAGCTATCATACCGAACTATTCTTGCCTACCTTGAAGATAAGAAAACATACGATTTGATCTCCCGTTATTTTTTTCAAAGCCAGTCATTGACGTTTGCTGGATATTTGCAACCTTTCTTAAGCATTCATCGTGGATGGCATTCCACTTAGTTTCTTCCATCTTACCTCATTTTGTCTAGCCCAGAAAATGACAGTCATGTTTTTAAACTTAAATGTAATTACACGTTGGCAAGATCTAAATAGTTGCTTCCATGCTCCTTCCTTCTTCTTCCTCTTTTTCAATTTTTCTTTGTATTTTCATCTGCAATTTCCTTAATTTTTTGAGACAGTTGTTCATGAGACTCTTGGTTAAGACAAAAGCAATTCACCTTGTCCCTTCAACTAACCTCTTCCTGTATATTTTCAATTCTTCGTTCTGTTTGATGTCACTTATCTTCGTTTTTTTTGCATTCATTCTTTTGATGATAACATATTAATCGAAAATGATAGCAATCTGTATTTGCAAATTTGTGTTGGTAAAAACCAAAACATTGTTTTGAAATTCACACCTGTAGCAAAAGTGAATCTCTAGACTGTATGACAGGGGGTTTTTAGCAAAAAGATATGTGTACCATGTAAGTCAATGCTCATTCTAAGATTTCAAAGTACATCATGCATCCCTATGTTTGTTTCCTTCTAAAGTCCTCTTTTATTACTCAGTATACAGTTGGCTATCAAAATACCTTAGCGGAATAAAGCAGACGATTTGGATACGGTAATAAAACATCACCCCCACCCACCACCCCATTATATATAATAAGTAATGTGTTACTAACAGTTTTCGACAGACTTAAGAGCATCAGGAAAAGTAATTATCATTTAAAATAAGTTGAATGGAATATCGACTACCTCTATATCTTTTGGCGGCTTCTTAATTGACCTTCACTTATGACAAATGGATATCTGATACCTTAGACTTGACCAATATTGTTTTGAGAACTCCTAGGAAAAATAAAAAGAGAAAGAAGGAAAAAAGGACACAAAAGTTACTTTTCTACAATTCTCTAAGAAGTACCATCTAATCAGCCTACTGTGAAGCCGCTTGAAATCAAAGCTAAACATTTGGCTTAAATATTTTCTTGAAGATAATTCATTGCTTTCTGGCTACATTTCTATTTTCAAACGTAATCCTTTAAGCTCCACAGGAGCATGTGGATTAATAATATTTGGTAAAGACACTATAGTATTTTATAGTTATATTGAAAGATTAGCATTCGAACTACTGTGATTACCAAAAGCCAATAAGTACCGTCAGAGTCCCTTACTCGAACCTTCAAGGAACTATTTCAAATGTTTATCATCAAATGTGAAATGGAAAGTAGAAACGATTACCTTTACACTTTTAATACAGAGGTTTTTATTAGGGCAACAAGATTGTACAAAATTACGGATCAAGTGTAAAACACCAAGGAAGTGTCTTTAGTCACCTAAAATCTAAACTTTCTTCTAAACTCATAAGGATTTATGAGAGCATGGATACAGCTTTAACCTATTTTTCCATAAGTTTTTTAATGAGATGTCTTCTATTTTAACATGTTCGACGTAACGGTTCCATCTGCATCAATTTTCTTGCTGTCATTCATCTTTATTATTCATGATCCAGAGCAAGATGTCATGACAATTCTCTTTTTATTTAAAAACTATAACAGTGCTCAGCAGCTGAGGCTGAAAAATGAATATAACCTGCTATTTTTTATTGTGACTGAGAACAATTTGAAAAAGATTTAGCTTAAAGAGATAAACAACAGCATTACACTTTTGTTTATATTTATATTTAATTTATATTATTTTGAATGCATTTTTCCTATGAGACAATTACGTCATACTGCTGAGAATGGGAAGAATAGGAAGAATGGGTCATCCTACTGACAATGGGTTATATATATATATATATATATATATATATATATATATATAACTCATGGTCAAACTGACATTTGGATTGATTCTCTGTTCATGCTTTGGTAGGAGGGAAGGTCCGATGCTCAAGCTTTATCAGCCCCAAGCAAACTATTGTGGTTTACTCCAATTGCCAGATTTCTTTATATATATATATGTATATATATATATATGTATATATATGTATATATATGTATATATACATTTCCTGACGAGTGAGTAAAATCACGAAACAGGCTTGTCGAAATGGATAGTGTAGTTTTTTGATTCTTTCCAACTTATTATAACTTTTATATGTATATATATATATATGTATATATATATATATGTGTGTGTGTGTGTATCTGAGTATAGTAACCCAGCACATTAATATTCTCTAGCATTGACAAAGGTTTAAAGGGCAAAATCACTGACGATGATGAGTTTAAAAGGACTGTGAATACAAGTGAGCCTCATCATTTAGCTTGTATTTTTTTCTTTGTTTTTACTTCAAAGACTCATACGAATGAATTACTTCCTTTCTTTACTAACTTTACGTTGTAATGCTACACATCCAACTTTTTACAATTACATAGAACACGACCTACTTAATACGTTGAAAAAGAGACATTAAAAAGAGACCCAGGTATGGTTCAAAAACCACAGAGGTGTGATTCCAGTAAGTTGAAGACCAACCGGTGGAGCAACTATGGGTATCAGACAAAAAAGGAGAAAAGCATCTTCTCTTCTTTCGTGTGAGACATTCATTTTTCTAGTGATGATAGACTTCTACAGTAAATGACACAATTAAAAAGATAAAGAATCAATTTCACATTATTCTTCCCGATAATGTAGAATTAAAATCAACAAGAGCCCTTGTACGTTATATTTCTTATGCATCTCTTTCTTCATAATTACTGTAATTATAATATTGTATTATCACTTCTCGGCCTCTTGATTAAGATTATTTTTAGTGTTCTTGCTTCTCCTTGGTTGGGTTTTGAGTTTTGAGTCCCTGTCTGTAGGATCTGATGTCTTGGCATGCTAAGACACTGATTCCAGATCACCCATGAGGACGTGCCCTCCAGTGAAGGGACTTGGAGAAATGTTTTCCGTTTGGATTTTTACATCAGTGGAATGACAAAGTTGTACTCTATAAAATGACTCTACTCCTGGTTTATTCTCTTGAATACTTTTTGCCTACATCAAGCAAAGAAATGTGGATTCTGTCACAAACATTTTACTGTCATTAGTTGCCACTTTTGGAGCATTAAAGGAAAAGTTCAGCTCTACATAAACGCTGCTGTGCCACATCAGATCGATGACAACAGCATTCCTGTAACAATTCCCGGATCATCTAAGAGAACATTAGCGAACAGTGATAATAAGATACCCTCAACTAACTTCCCACATTAAAGATAATATCAAGAATGAAACCCGATATACTTGTTATCATGAGCAGAAATGCAGAGGTCCTAAAGGTTTACAAGCTTACAAACAGGCTTGCAAAATAATTGACATTCCTGATATAAAAGAAATATTTTGAAACCTACCATCACTATTAGCGGGAGAGAATGCTGATGAGGACGAATATATGGAATTTGGTAAAGTTAAACGATTAAAAGGAATAAAATTACTGAAAACGAAAGGAGATTGGAAACTTGTCAACAAGTTTTTTCCAAAGACAATTCCTAATGAAAATTCTACAGAGAGCTTAAACGAATGCAATGATACCGCAATTAAAATTCCTGAAAATAACTAGTCCAGTGATTGTAAAAAAAAATTTCAAATCGTAAATTTAAAAGGCATTTAAAAGATTTGAAGTCATCTCACAACTCTTCCACTAGTAACAAAATGGCCTTCTGTCTGTAGATTGTTGCACTCAAGAATAAGTAAGTCGCATGATATCGATAATTAATTCCTTTGTTCATGAAAAACGAATAAAAATGAGCTTTTGGTAGTATGATCTAGAAACCTTTAAAACCAAGTAAAATATTTCTCCAAGTGTTAACGAGGGAACCTGGGGGGTGGGGGTGGGGGGGGTCCGTGATGAACGTGAAAATTTGAACCGAAGAATAAAAGGGAAAATTTTGTATGACCAACATGGATGGAAAGATTAAACAAACCAAGTCATGGATACGACATGTGGTCACCAATCTATTCCGAAATAACGAAAGTCATGAATAAAAATCGGATTATCCACTTCTCCTTAAATAGACTTCCATTGCATCAACAATTTGAAATTTAAATTGTCTAGTCGTTTTCTTACAGTATAATTCGTTTTTTCTTGTCGCAAAACGAAATCGATACGATCTGGATAGAACAAAACTGTAACAGTTTGATCACTAGGTTTGTTCGACAATAGCTGAACATGCACCCAATAGCAAACATCTCTCATATTAGATTTTCGTATGAAAAAACTAGGGATGAGCCTCAGTCTAGCATCGCCTATCTACAATCAAACTAAAGCAAGTTACAGATCAATACTAAGGAATTCAAAGAACACTGGGACGATATGTTAAAACCTACGAAAAGGACATCGACTGACGTATTTGTGGAGAAGGTGATACAGACTACTGCACTACCTACCAAGAAGGCCGTAACCTTAACCAAAGCAACTGATGAATAAGCCAACTGGTGTTAATTCCTCACTCTACATAAACAATGTCTAATCGTCAAATTTCTGCTCGAAAACTGGCAAGTATCATCACTAAACTCATGGCACAACTTAACCGTCAAACTTCCTTAGAAAATTTTCTCATTTCTTCGTTTAGCACTGATTTTGTCCTTACCAACTAAGGAAAACGTAAAAACCTGGAACGTTTTACTATCCAACATAATATCTCAAATATAACACCACATACTGAATTACTGTAACTCTGCTGTCAACCAACAGCGATACTTGTGACGTCCCAATTCAGTTCTCAGCTGTATTTTCTACTACATCTCCCAATCGAAGATCGGACAAGTCTGTCTATGTTGAAATCCCTGGTTTTAGCCAGACCGAGCATTTAAAAGACAATGATGAAAGACCCCATGTGCTTTTCACGTGAAAGATAGTACGATCGTAATAGAATTAAGGACTTCTTTCAAAATGAACTTGCTCTTATCACGTGACCATGAAGAACAAATATAAACAATGTAAAGAAAGTATTGTAAACAAGAACTTGAAATTCCCGCTAATACTGGTTGAATTTTTGTCTCTTGGTTTCGAAAGTTCGAATATTAAACTCTTTAAAAACACTCTTCAACACCTTACAGTTGACGAAAAATGCCCACTGTGCAAGTGCCTAGAAACTTGCATATGCTCGTATTATATTTTCAATCGAAGAAACAAGAAATGGACTTCTTCAGGTTTGCTGTTCTTTGCTAAACTGAATTTTATAGCGTCTCTGTATTTTCTTAGCAAATATAAAAAATTGTAAATTTCTTTCGAAGAATATGAAAAGATATGATGTTTAAAAAAATATTACTTTAATAATTTGAACCACCAATATTCTCCTAAAAATCGTCATATCGTGATCCCTTGGTTTTCTTTTCCTCCAGACAAACTGTTACCAAGGTAGAAACGCCTGACAGCCTGTGGTTTAAAGAGATGGTTATGATCTGCAACTGAACAGAATTTTTGAATGCTTTGCTTCTTTGCTCCATTATTTGATTACCCAAATATGTGTATTGCAAGAGCAGCGCTTATTTATTGTAACGACTATTGAACTGCAACCCTGTAACTTTCCTTCTTCTCCTTTTCAATCGACATTGTGTGCTAGATTTTCCACTTATATTTCCAACCATTCCCATCTTGAAAATAGTCAATGTTCAGTATATTTGTGAATCTAGCTACCTTTCCTTTGAATATTATTTTACATAATAAAAGCTTGTTTGATAGCATAATTAAAGGCCAAGTAAAATTTCTTCTCTACGTTTTTATGCTGGCCATAGCTAGTACTTCTTACTTTTTTAAACATTTTCATTAGGAACCCTAAAAGACATAAAACAAGTAACTATATTAACCTGTGACGAAAAGATCGATGAAGAGAAAACAGAAAAAGAGTTTTGGCCAAGAGTTCACTTTAGATTTGATAACATTCAATGTGATGAAGGGACGCACTCAGAAGTCAAAGAGTTCCAGAATCTAGCCATCTCGAAGAAGAATTCTACATTCATCGACAGATTTGTTACAACAGAGAGCAACATCTGCGTAAAGATGAGGAAGTTGAAAGAAATGAGTCACATGAGCTACAATAAACTGAACTAGTACCAACGAGGAAAGCTCATTATATCATTCATGTTTTTCTGAAGAGCGATAAGATTTTGATCTATCACTTTACAAACACCTTTCTACACTCTATCAAGAACGTTAAGATGATTTAAGGGATCACTTGTGCAGATATGAAAACAGTATTCCATACAAGGACGGACAGTAAATTTATAGAGATAAAAAATGGGAATTTGAGAAAACCCTTTGTCTTTATTGCTTTGGCCAGAACAGAAAGAAACAAAGAGAGAATTGCATATTTTTCTGTGTCTTGAAAGATTAAAAAGTTGGTTTTTTTAATTTTTTTATACTGTCAATACAGAAACAGGAAGGGGAAAAAGAACGAGTAATATCAGGCTCGATCTCACCATATTAAAAGTCTTTTACTCTATTCATTGTGCTATCCTGGTTTTATTTTTCTTATTATTGAAAAAGGCAATGGCTTGCAGGATAAATGTCGACAACGAGGACGATGAAGATAAAGGCTAACACAGAACTCTTCTTGACATGTGACTTGCTGCAGTTACAAATCAAAGGTATCTTTGAAAGTGGACAAAAGAGAAAAAACTATAATTCGGTTCTTACCCCTGTAGTGTGATTGTCTCTCCTATTGGAATGCTCATCAATAAGGATTCTGGGTTTGTAAATTTCTCCAGATCTTTCTTGGGGCTCTGATATTTAATCCATTGGCGATGCCTGCTTTTGAAAAGGTTGGTTCTTTGTATACCTACCTCTTGCAACTACTTTATGCCTGACACATATTTGTTCATGGCAACAGTTCTCTGTACATCCCCTCAGCTTCTTGTAAAGCATAAATTTCATTTCAAATCATTTGGAAAAAGACAGGAGGCTTGTAGAAGAAAAAGCTTTTTCAATTTGGGAATTTTCCGGGACTAGGAGCATAAAATATCAAACAATCGTTTGCAGAGTATTCGATTAGTGGTTGGCAGAAAGCTAATTATAAGCTATACATAAAGTTGATTTTTCTTATCAGTTTTCTCTTTTACTGAATAAAGTGATCTACAATATGCCATTACTTTAATACAACCTTAGGTTAATTGAATGACATGATCAAAAATTTGGTTTATTTTTTAAAGTTTCCGTTGTGATCTGGTAACTAGTTTGGGCTTCCCTAATAATCTTGAAAATTCTGAACTTTATGGACTCAGAGGAAGCCATAGATGTAAGAGGTTTATCATGTCATGAGTCGTAAGCTTTTTCTGAGCTACGTTTAGAGAGATACTATAGTTTGGGCTTATTTAGTGGCCCTTGCACGCAACTGAAACATTCATTGACGTGTCAATTTCTTCGAGTTAGCAATGGCTGTTATAAGAGGGTTGCAGAGTATTCATTTTGATAATATTTGATTCTTATTTTCATCGCTTTCATAAGGTACCTTCCATATCTCTGGTTTTTATGTCTCGTCAGTATTACGTTTCCTTCAGTAGCCTCATAGGTTTTATATTCCCTTCTCCCAAAATCAACCTTGACGTATCTTTCTTCAAATCTTTATTTCTAGGTTACAATCAGCTATTTTCATGTTATCCCTCTATGTTTACTTCTCATATACAGAATTTTTTAGAAAACACACTTTATATTTTTCATTATCGTTATTATTATTATTATTATTATTATTATTATTATTATCATCATCATCATCATCAGTAGTAGTAGTAGCAGTAGTAGTAGTAGTAGTAGTAGTAGTAGTAGTAGTAGTAGTAGTAGTAGTAGTAGTAGAAATGGTACTTATAGAAATATGGTTGTTGGTATGGATCTGAAATTTAGCATGACCTTAGAATATGTACAGGAATTGGAACTTTGTACCGTCTTATTATTTGTTTCAATTGTTAAAAATAAAAACCTGTATTTTGTAGTAGATAGGTAACGGCTAATAATTAATTCAAGTTGTGATGTGCGTTGTGCAATCACCTTTACATAATACAACCCCAATCTGCGCGACAGATACAATACCGAGGATGTTGTTGGCATAGATCACCATCAATGCTAAATAATTCCTGATCTTATTACCACTTTAATGAACTAGTATTGTTATTATTTTTCTCTATTTTGACTACATAATCTGTGATTGTTCATTCTATTTGTAGTAAAGTGTAAATAATAGGATAGATAGATAGAAAGATAGATAGATAGATAGATAGATAGATAGATAGATAAATAGATGGATGGATGGATAGATAGATAGATAGATAGATAGAATGATTGATTGATCATTTGATAGATGGATAGATAAATAGGATTGATTGATTGGTTAATAGATCAGTAGATTAGTAAAGGGATATATAGAAAAATGGATAGATGGTTATATATATATATATATATCCTGTATTTTATGAACTTTTGTGAAGAAAGGGAATTTTTCTATTATGGAATAAACATATCCTACTCCCAGTTTTCTTTGTACTCTCAAATATTTTATTTATTTTTTT
>RDPX01000362.1:724875-742780 GCA_003991215.1 Morbakka virulenta
TAAGGAAAGAGCGAAATCTACACAACAGAAGATTCACTCATTACAGATTTGCATGTTATTAACACTAGTTCGTCTAAAAAACCTCCCTATTTGCTTTCCCTTTGTCTGTAGGTCCAACTAGTTATTCACTACTTCAGATGTCTTGCGTCTTCTGTCTTCTAAATCAGGAAAGTCAACTGATAGCGAGCTTGCTATATTTGACTACCACATTTTGAGATTACTCACTTTACCCTCTATGATACCACACACTTCCATGTCTTTCCTAACCAGATCTATCCGCCGTCTCTTCGGTCCATCTCTGCGTCACTAACTACGATATTGTTTTCAAAGCTCTCTCTTACCTTCCATTTAGATTTGCAAATACTTCTTTCTTTGTCAGTCTTCAGACATATTCCCTTCTATCTTACCAAAAACCACAAGCTCTCAAATTTTCCTTGTCGTTAAACCCATGCCACTAGGGGTAGTTGTCTTTTTTCAATGCAATTTTTCAGTTTCTCCAAGTCCGTTGTCAGCATTCTATAAAAATTCTTCAATAATTCTTCTTTTCATACAGCTAATCTTCATTTTATGTCTCATAAAATCATGCCTGTTGCTTTTGGTCTCTCTCTGATTTGTTTGCTGATAATTAATTGTGAAAATGGGAGTCTGGAGTAGAAAGACAAGCTATTTGCTCAGACCCGGCTTCTGGAACATTGCTACCTCAAATGGAGTGGACTAATATATATATATATATATATATGATCAGTATGGAAAGCAAGCGATTTGTCTTGTGTTCTAAACTCTTCCAACAGACTATGGAAGAAGACAAGCTAAGGGAACACACATCTGCATCGCGCAAAGCGTTGCTGAGGGTGAAACACCTGGAAAAAATTCACAAAAAAATTCTCAATTTATTTTTATCAAATCTATGAAAACAGTAGTTTTAACATTTAAAAAAATCATTTATTATTCCTACAAAGAAATTTCTTAGGTTTTTCATAAAAGAATATAATACTGACTGCTTATTCTAATTATTCTACTACTAATTAACCGTCGACTCATCAAGGCTGAAAAATCAGACATAAAATAAATAGACTTAACTAATTAGATAAGTTATGAAAAATAGGGTAGTGTAAAAAAAATATATTAGTGTAAAGACAATTAAGTGAGAAATGTTGCCTTCGCCAAACTGGTACATTACGAAGTATTAATCTTCTTGTCAGTTGAATTAAAAAATCCATTTTCATCAAATTGATTACAAATTGTAATCTTATTGCTAAAGCGTTGTGACAAAAATATAAAATCACGTAGACTTTAAAAGATATTTCATGAAGCAAAACATTTTACGAAAGGGATTTAAATTTTTGACTTACAACAGACCAGATTTATTCAGAATTTAATAAGATAAATTTGACAAAAACAATTCTCTACAATCCATAACAGGTGTATAAAACTGTTGAAAGGCATTCTATACAAAGACCTCAATCTTAGAAGTGAATATCAAAATTTACCAAACTGGTTTTTGTAATGCCATCAACTAATACCACCACCGAAAAGACCTTTAGCTCTTTTCACGAAGATCATATCTTACATAGACCTTCTATGTCACGAAACAGCTTAAACCACACCGTGGTATTGACTGTCTACAAAGAGAGGATCAAGAATTGGAATTGAATACAGATTTGTCAAAAGTTCTTTCATAAAAGTGGTACAAAATACTTTTAAAATATTTGTAACTTATCATCATTGTTGTGATTAAAGGCCTTAATTAATATCCATTGGTAAACTATAATTCTTAATTAATTTTAAATAGCTTTTTTTGCTGTTAATAGGCTTCGTGTTAATAATTTTTATTCTGCAAAAAATAATCTGCCTCTTCCCGTACTTTTTTTTGGAAACACATATTCCCAAAACTCCTTTATTTTATTCAAACATCTCTTTATCACCCCTTTGGTAAAAATGGGTTCCTACTTTTAGCTATTTATTGTTACTGTTCAGCTTTATACTCTGTATATATGTTTACAGATAGTTGCTGAATTAAAATTATAAATAACTGGTTCCTTGACATAACACACATTGTTTTATGATGTCCTATCAACAAACCGAAGAAGCAAAAAGTATTCATTTACTCATACGTTCTTTACCCTGGACATTCTGCAATCTAAAACAAAACGTAAGCAAAGACCATGAAGGAGTCATCTGTCATTTGAAACTAATAGCTTACCGACAGCTAAATATAAAACGCTCTTCAAAAGGATCGTCTGTTACCCACTAGCAATGACTACATCATTACTGTGCTCTTCTTAACTCTCAGACAGCAACTGAGCAGGATAGCCAATGTAATCTCTTACCCATTATTAGGATCATAGAGAAAAGTGTAGTATTGATAGGCTCCCTGCACGGCAGATTTCCTATTTCCATAGGAATTTTTTTCAACCATACTTTATCACAATCTTCAAAATCAATAGGCTTGCTGCAAAGATCTGTAATCGATCATGTTGCATAGACAGGTTTAAAAGTCTGTAAAAGGCACCGTAATTATTGATTAATTCCTACAAATCAGGAAAATCTCTTCAAAGGATTTGATTCTAAGCCAATTCACCTGTGACATCACTTTTACGTTACTACTATAAACATTTTAGCGTAGCCTAATTTTTACATTTACGGTTTCGCATTGGAAAACAGAAAAACAAATTAATTAAAAAAATTATTTTGAAAAAATGAATATAATTATTTGTTGTGTTGATGAAAAAGATATTATTGTACATATATTTGGAACATGGATGCAAAAGTGATTTGTTATTGACTCTTACTATGTCATTTATACCTGGTGACTACTAAAAAGCAGCTTTTTCTGGGGAAAATGAAAAACCATTATTCAGGAAAATTTAGAACCAAAGCATAGTGTACAAAGTTGTTTAGAACTGTCTTTCCCCAATTTCCGTTTGGGCAAAATTAAAATTTTCATGATTAAAGGTTCGAGAACAGACACATATGATCATTTTGGTTGACTATTTTCCATCCTTCCAGATTCAATTTTACTCCAATTGTCTACATAATAAATTAATGATGGCGTGTACTTTTATATTCCATAGTAGTCCAACAACGAAGTCCAACCCTCTCATTTGACAAAGATATTTGAATCTCATTAAACCCTCGTGGATTAGCACCGTTACCTATTGTTAGTTGGCCAAATTACATATTAAACCTTAAAAGAGTAATTCAAAGGAAAATACGATGTCATTCTGGTACATAAGGTTTTGATATAACTATATTCATGAAGAATTATTACTATGAGGTAATGACAACTCTACTACATATACTAACACACTGTTAGGCCACGCCTTTGGCTTGTTCCTATTCATAGACGATGGGCACTATTGCGAACAGTCCTGAGTACAAATGCGTTGCGTTGGACACACAAAAAGGATAATAGGATTCACAGTAGGAGGGTTTTTTCCCTCATAGACAACATTTATAGAATTCTAGAAAGTATTATATTCAGCTTTTAGAGTGCCATAGTAATCATTGTTGTAACCTGCTGCGTGCACCTGTTGATACTTTGCTCTGGGTTTGAGAAACAGGGTTATAATCCCTTTAATCCCCTTGCAAATTACTCCCAATTTAAAGCAGCTCTATTAGAATGTTTTTATTGATAGAATTGGTAGTTAAAGACCAGAGGCTATTGCGTTTAAATGTTTGTTTATAAGAAAAGACTAAATAAAGTTTCTGGCTTGTTGTTAACCATTTAGTAATGGAAAGGAAATTAAACATTTATTATTGAGATATTTATGGCTGTTTGTCATCTTTGTTCAATGTTCTACAGACTTGAATGCGTTAGACAGATTTTCAGAATCCAACACAGATAACTAGTGTACCTTTTTGCTGTCAGTAAGAATTTTTTTTATTTCTTCAATTGACATTACAGCTTGTGAAATAACAAAAATTCTATAGTTAAAAAAGGTCTACCCGATCGAGCCTTTGTGTCTTTCCTGTTTTACGCTTTGAAAGTATAAAATAGGGGGTTACAATCTTACCTTGCTTTGAGGCTTACGTTATTGATAAGCCTGAAAGACTTGAAACGAAAACTGTAAAAAATAAAGAAGATTGTCACCTAAAAACAAGTTTTAGTTTTAATAATGATTTCCATGTCTGGTGGGTATAGTCAATTTGAACAATGTGTGATGCATAATTTACAGGTACAACAGCAAATAAGTAGGTACAAACTTGTGTACTTGAGTGGTGTTGGGGGGATGGGGGTGTATGTGTTGTATGCGTGTGTGATTCTCTCTTGTTTTCTCTCCCTTCCCTCTGTTTTCTCTTTCTTTCTTTCTCTTTTTCTCTCATTTTCTCTCTCTTTCTTTCTCTTTCTCTCTCTTTCTCTCTCATTATCTCTCTTTTTCTCATTTTCTCACTCTTTCTCTCTCTCTTTCTCTCTCTTTCTCTCTCTTTCTCTCTCTTTCTCTCTCATTTTTTCTCTCTTTCTCTCTCTTTCTCTCTCTTTCTCTCTCTTTCTCTCTCTTTCTCTCTCATTTTCTCTCTCTTTCTCTCTCTTAAGCATCTATAATATAACATCAAAGCTAATATGAATTTCTCTCTCTCTTTCTCTCTCTTTCTCTCTCTTTCTCTCTCTTTCTCTCTCTTTCTCTCTCTTTCTCTCTCTTTCTCTCTCTTTCTCTCTCTTTCTCTCTCTTTCTCTCTCTTTCTCTCTCTTTCTCTCTCTTTCTCTCTCTTTCTCTCTCTTTCTCTCTCTTTCTCTCTCATTTTCTCTCTCTTTCTCTCTCTTAAGCATCTATAATATAACATCAAAGCTAATATGATGAAGAAGGGGCTAAGACGCGAAGAAGCCCAAGATCGTGCCATATGGAAGAGGAAAATTCGCTGTGGCCACCCCTCAATTAGGGAGCAGCCGAAAAAAAAAAAGAAGAAACATGTATAATCATGACATACTACAGGATGGGGAGGGGGGGGCATGCTATGATATTACTTCACTTTAACTATCATCGAATAAAATGAACCAGAGGACAACATTGACCATCACTAAAAGCTTTGACATATTTCCGTTACTAAATTTTACCAAACAAACAAATGAAGGCCAATCATTCATTCTTTATTCTTATTCCTGTAGATTATTATTTATCAATTTATCAACAACATTTTTTAGCTTTTTTGAGAGTATAAAATGAGAGGAAACTTTTGTTTAGAATCAAATTTCATGGTAGTCAAATTTAGTTAGGTAAAAAAAATTAGCGGGGAAGGATAGTAGTTACCATTAAAAATTGGATACTTATCTCGTTCATGTTTTTCAGATAAGATCTTATGTTACCTCTTACACCTGTTCACGTAACACCACTTCTACAAAACAGTTACAGTCCTAAGATAGTATGTAAAGCAGTCAATTATACTACAGAATAGTTCAAAGTATCACGAATCACATAAAACTAAAGCAATAAGAGGTAATGTGTTTGCCGACGGCAATGTTCTCATTTAATAAAGAAGGTAATTAAATGACGTGATTGTCAAATTGAGGTCAAGTCAAGTTAGTCAGTTGTTACGGCCTAATCACTACATTATCCCATTGGTATATGATATGAAATAGATTGTTGCATGGGTATCGTTTCCTGCCACTAAGAAATGGTATTTTTTTTAGAAGTAAGTTATTGCAAAGGTAGATTCCTCCGCCATTATGAAATCTTATTTTGCGCGGGAATATAGCGATGGAGTTCTAAGATTTTTCATTTGTGTTGTAGCTACGAACTGAGACAGAATTACATAAATAATATATTTATGTTTATTATAATGTATAATTTTCTCTTAGCCCTAATGGTTTACTTTACTTGAAGGTAATTACCGTTAAATGGTGAATATTCGTTTTGTCAAAGCAATGATCCAAAATTGATAAACTGCGCCTTTCTTCGTCTTAAAAAGACAAACCCAATATAAATCAAAATCTTTTATTGAAGGGCATATGTATCCAACGTACCAATCAATTATTCTGAACGGCATCCCTCTTCACCTAATTTTTACACATAAGATCTTCTATTACATTCATATTTATTTAACAGCGATAGTCAGTGCCTGTGTTTGTCATTCAAAATTCATTGTTTGTCTTTATCCTACATTATTTTAATCCTGGCGTAAATAAGGTATTCGCTTTGAATTATGACCTTTAAATATTGTGTAGTTGATTTACCATTCCTAAGTTTCAGGCATACATTTCGCTCTCCGGATAAATACATTAACACTATGTTGGGTAACTCGAGTAGTTTATTGATCGAATAATTAAAATAAATTTGTACAGAATGAAATAATTTAATCTTTTATGATATGTTTGTTCTGAAGGTATTACTGCACTTGTGAGATATTTAAAAAATGTCTAATAGATGCATCGATAATAGGACGTAATGAACGAAGCAAAACATGATCTGCGTCATGGTTTTGATCGCTTGAGGCCACCAGCACTGTAACTCTACAATCTAGGTTTCACTGAACAACAAATTTTTACTTTTTGTCTCTCCCTTTTAAAAATAGAATTTTCTAATAGATTTCATAGTGCTGGTTTCAAATCCGATATTTGAAAGATTAAAAAACTTTTAATTCACAAAATAAATAAACAGATAAGTTGTTTTACAATTCGACTCATTTTACGTTTTAATCACTTAAAATATCATAAAACTGGTATGTCTTTCCCTAGTATGGTCAATTCCAGATTGCTTCCGCACTTGAAAAAAACCAAAAAATCTGCACCTATCTGCCGTCGTGCTTCGACTAGGCTTCCGTTTATATCTACTTTCCAAATGTTTTAGACCTTGATGCAATGTTTTGTCATGGTTATCATTAAATTAACCATGTTTAAAGAGGGAAGTCAAGATGAAAGTGCAAAAAGTGCATTTCCAGAGACCTTCTGGTCCACAGTTTTTGAAATCTATTCAGTAATGCGTTCACTAGTTTAGAATGACTTTCAGCCCTATGACTGTTAAGAGAATTGTTGGCTACATTTAAAATGGCCCCCTCAGGCTGCCATTTCAAAGCTACCAAATTTCACTCGAAAAGAATCATCATGAATCACTTTGCGTAGCTCCGGTTCAAATAAAATTCCTCCTTTTAGCTTTACTTCATTCTTTTCTCCTCCAACTTTCTTCTTTTTAGATACTAAAATTCAACTCTCTTCTTATCCATTTCCTTGGCAAAATTTTCCATCAATCTAAGTTCACAGTGAAGTGGAGGAAGAAACAGTGTTCGGATTACCTAGTGGCAAACGCTGAACATTGACATAACAGCCAACAAAGAAAACATTCCTTTCACGTCATGGAGTGAGATTGTAATGATTTACATTATGCCTGTTTCAAAGGCGTAAGGAGTACATTGGGTTTGAATAATCCATTTGTGGTGCCATTAAGAGAAAAATTACTTTTTAGTCTGCACACATTTGCTAGTTAGTTTCAAAGTATTTGATAAGTGTAAGATAGAGGCTCATTGAATCATGTGTCTCCTTTAAGCTCACTGTATATACTGCAGATTTTTTGTTACCAATATGCAACAGTTCTACTTTTAAACTGCTTTTATTGGATTCATGAATAGTCGTCATTTGGATACTGATAACCTAAAGCCAGAAATAGACCATTTATGTCCATGCAAAATGTAACATCATTTTCCATTCGAACAAAAAGGAATAAATCCAATGTTCTTTTTGCGATTGAAAATTACCTTGGCTCCACTCTGTAGTAAGTTTCATTGTTGAAATCCTGAATCCAACAGCTTGAACTTTTGCCTTTGTCAGATCCAAATCCCTAGGAATGTCATTAAATTCCCTGTGATCTATTTAATGTGGTATAGCATTCACATTAGGCTTGAATAGATACTGATAACCTAAAGCCAGAAATAGACCATTTATGTCCATGCAAAATGTAACATCATTTTCCATTCGAACAAAAAGGAATAAATCCTATGTTCTTTTTGCGATTGAAAATTACCTTGGCTCCACTCTGTAGTAAGTTTCATTGTTGAAATCCTGAATCCAACAGCTTGAACTTTTGCCTTTGTCCGATCCAAATCCCTAGGAATGTCATTAAATTCCCTGTGATCTATTTAATGTGGTATAGCATTCACATTAGGCTTGAATATACAATCCAAACTTTTACTTCTTTGATCAGCTTTACCAATACAATCCAAACTTTTACTTCTTTGATCAGCTTTACCAATAGAACTAATATTACTAACCATGCTGTCATTTCCAGGTGGCAAAAAAGACAGAGTTTTCTGGTCATGACAAACAGGTTTTAGTGCCGATTCACATATTTAGAGTTAAAACTGGAAATATGTGTTAAACACAAGTAGCCATTTGGTTCAAACCAGTTTGTACGTCTTGTGTACCATGTTGCACATCGCTAATGTGGACCTTATTGTTCACCATGTATTCCAGGTTTGCACCCAAAATAACATTGGGCTTTTGTTTTTCAATTTATAGGTTATATTCTTTCTTTGCTTCTTAGATGTAAACTTGCCTCATATATGTGAGAAATTATCTGTATGGTTTAAACAATCTCGACCAGTCATTTTCTTAATGCTTTTCATGATTTTTATATTAAATAATGTTTACATTTCTTGATCTCCTGTTTATAAAAAAAAATTACTAAATTTGAGCAAAAGCCTATTTAAGATTAATGATACACAATACCATTAGTCAGTGACATAGAAACATAGAATCTACCTCAATGGCTTTGCTACATTATCAGTTCAACACTACACCAACCAAATGATTTGTGTTTTTTCACTTGATAATGAACTATAAAAGAAAATAAGCATTACTACTTTAATTAAAAACATGTATGTGATTGATACAACTGAAATGAATGTTTAACTGTACTTTAAGTTTCACGTGTGGAGTTAGTGAATATAATTAAGGATTTCTGCTGATGACGAAAAACTATACGTAATAAAACAAAACAAATTATTAATTTGTAATCAGCACATCCGATTTCAAATAGATCATGCAATCCCGTTCCAGGGGCAAAATATGTATTGTTTAGAGTAAAGGGTTATTATCTGTACCATTGGGTCTTTAAGAATGACCTTTGACAAATCAGCTTTTTGATAATGATTTTGGTCTCTTTAATTCATAAATTATAGTCTGCCTCTAAAGATCATTGTCAATCACAGATGTATTTTCCTCTGTCTCACTACATATAGATAATGGTCCCTATCTCTGCAGGTAATTCATGATAAACTGTGACCCCTCGTGTCATCGAGAAACTATTTGGTAATGATATCTCTTTTGTGATAATCATTTGTATTCGGTATCTTTGCAGATTAGTATTAAAGATATAGTAATAGTTTTAAATAATTAATAAGATAGATGACTTCTTTTTTGTGATTTAAATATACATATAAAAACCGTACACTACCTAAAGGAAACTGATTGCTGTAATTGCCTGTTTCTGAAAAAATTCCAATTTTCCATTTCTTTACACGAAGGAGGAGCCTAAGGTTTGCCACAAATGAGTGAAAAAACAGAGAATTTTTAAAGGTAACACTGTCTTATTGATGTTACCTATTCAAAGTGTCTACACATCCTGGCTTTTAAACATTTTGAACTATCTAATAACAGAAGCTATTTCAGTTTGGAAGGTTTGCAATATATTACGTTTTGAAACCTTGCCTCTTTAAACTCTATATCCTTAAACATAAACATGACAGTCTACCTCTGTAAACAAAGGAATAAGTTAAAAGGTTTCTCAGTCGTTTGACTAAGATCAAGAATAGAGGTCTTTCACTTCCTTGTTCAAGTCTTGGTCCTTGTCCGCACCACTAAATAGTCAAGGATGCATACAAACTGTTTCTCCACCAACCAAGTGGTTGTGCTTCAGAAGCAATTCGCATTTGTTACTGTTCATAACGTATTCCTTATTTTCTTTTCAATTTTACTTGTTTTCTTCCCTCTGTTTTGGCTTTTCATAGATGGAAGTCTGTAAAAGAAGAAAAATAAGGCCCTTTCGCTTACTAGGGATGTCATCAATGAAAGGCTAGTGTTGGTCTACCATAAGAAGGGAATTAGACCTTTGACAGACAGGCGTATTTTTCTTTGGAAAATGTAGAAAACAATGTTTGTTTATTTGAGGCTTAGTGTGGGTTTAGGATTACAAGGAATGTTTTGCTGGATGATTATAATTTAGAAATTTCTTGCGATATCAAGGAAAAGCTGTTTTATCCAAATTACTTATATTGGGCCTTCACAATGCTGCTAGAAAAAAGACAATAAAGTTTTGTGTAGGACACTTCATTTACCAATTCAATTTATTTAACGTACAAAAAAAAAATTCATGGCTAAGACATAGATATGGTAACAGGCAACAAACTAAAATAAAGAAAAAGATGGCATAAGAAGCAAAGGGAAACAGAAACAACAGGATTTAGATGCTTGGACGAAAAAGTGAGGGAAACTAACTGGTAAAGAGACGTCGACTTGAACAAAGACCTAGAAATATGCAGATTGCTTGATGTTGAACAACGCTTCCGAATCGAACGCGACAAAATAAACACAAGCTTCCTTTTGTCACTTTTTGCATACGATATCTAAACAAATGATTTTAGAAACCATAACACCACTTTGATGTGGCTAACCATATTTTGATCCGCCAAAGGCATAAAAACTGGTTGATGCTTGGTATGCACATTTTATAAGGGCGGACTTATCACTTCCTCTGTTTTAACAGGATATGTTGTAAAGATGTATAGAATACCAATAACATCGACTTAGCTAATTTCCGACTTCAATTGCTGGTGCCAGCCATTTTTTAAACGCAATTATTAATTAAGCTATAAAAACTGATCATATTATTAGCTGTTTTATCTTTTCCTCTTCGACGACCACGTGGTGCCTTGAGAATAAAACCTCGAATTCACCCACTGCCCTCTTTTAGAAAACCAGCAAACCAGCCTTTTTTTCATTCTCGCATCAGCCGCTACAAAAATATTCTCATTGTTAGTTTGTAAGTTGCTTTGAATTCCTGTAAAAGAACAATATTGTAGAATTCCAATTGAAATCTAAAAATGATACACAATTGTTCATGTATTACCATGACATATTCTTATTTGTTCGTACGTATAACAGGGCTGGAAACTTGTTTATTTCTTTTTTGCTAACTATCTATCTATCTATCTATCTATCTATCTATCTATCTATCTATCTATCTATCCATCTATCTATCTATCTATCTATCTATCTGTCTATCTATCTATCTATCTATCTATCTATCCATCTACCTGCCTATCTATCTATCTATCTATCTATCTATCCATCTACCTGCCTATCTATCTATCTATCTATCTATCTATCTATCCATCTACCTCCCTATCTATCTATCTATCTATCTATCTATCTGTCTATCTATCGATCTATCTATCTATCTATCTATCCATCTACCTGCCTATCTATCTATCTATCTATCTATCTATCTATTTATCCATCTATTTAACTATCTATCTATCTATCTATCTATCTATCTATCTATCTATTTATCCATCTATTTTTCACTATCTATCTATCCACCTATCTATCCATCTATCTATCTATCCATCTATCTTCCTATCCATCAATCCATCTACCTGCCTATCTATCTATCTATCTATCTATCTATTTATCCATCTATTTAACTATCTATCTATCTATCTATCTATCTATCTATCTATCTATCTATTTATCCATCTATTTTTCACTATCTATCTATCCACCTATCTATCCATCTATCTATCTATCCATCTATCTTCCTATCCATCAATCTATCTATTTGTCGATTCATCTATCTATATAAAAAACATACATAAGCCTCAAATTTTCAATTGTCTGCCAACAATTTTACGTAAAAGTACTACAATTAGGGAAACGTTAATAATTGTATCTGGAATCAGAAGAGAAGATTTCCTGTTCCAATCTTACTACTGCCATTACCACTTTGAAGAGCGATAAGAAATAAAAATTGTACTTTTATTTTGAGAAAGAAAATAAATTTATTTTTCACACTTACAAGTGAAATAGAGGTATTACCATTTCAATACGTGTAATATAGGGCTTGAACGAAATTTAATTAAAATAGAGAATGTGTAGTACAAACATGGTTTTACTCACACACACCCTTCCCCCTGTGTTTAAGACAAAAATCCATCTGGTAGACGTCCATTGCAAATATCACGAGACTGAAATGATCGCCTCCACATCCTTTGGCAATTTCTCTACCATCAAAAGTTTATATTTTCTGTTATTGGTTGTAGTTATAAAGATAACGCTTATGAATTATTCCAAGAAAGCGTCTTGTTTGTTTTCCAAGTGCACACACACACAACTTACTTCTCATTACTGAAGATCAAATTAGTCACAATGATAGAAAGATATTTCCAAAAATGTGCAGCACATGATCAAAACAATTAATATAATAACAACTCAGGACTACAAAGCAACTGATTTTACTAAATTTCAGCTTGACTTGTTATCAGAAATAAGAGATTGATCTTGTTGGGAAATGCATAGTTTAACACATTCGAAGGTTGCAATTGAAATATCAAATTCTATTTCCAAAATTCGCCTGAAGTGCTGTGCAAACAATTGGGAAAAGTGCGGAGTATTTACTACATGATTAGATCTCGCTCACTAATTATCAAAAAAGATCACAACCGATACTTTCCTAGAGATACGTACTCCTCCCAACGTCAGGCTACTGAAGTGAATAGGGGCAGTTCTTTTTCACGTCAATAGTGCGGACCTCCGTGGTGACAAAGATCGAGTTGTTTTGAGGAGGATACCTTTCTTGTGTTTTTGTGTTTCTTTTTTCAGTGCTGGGAGCTATTTTTCAGATTGTAAGATATACTACTTATGTGATCTATTTTTCTGGCTGTTGTGTTGATTTCCTTAATCTCTTAATTTTCCGAGTTAAAGATGTGGCTTTGTGTCTAACAGTGCTCTGCTATTTCATGACTCTTAGTCTTACCTTTATAAACAGCTCTCTTGCCCGTCCTTTCACTTTGACCCAAACGTGTGTATTGACCAATGTAGAAGGCAGAACAGCCCTTACAATGTCAAAAATAATAACTTTAAACTTCTTCAAGTAAAGCTTAGAGAGTGACAAAAGATAAATCAATACACAGCAAATTAATTGCTGCGAATCAAACACCTTTCTAAGGGTTTATTCCAGTAAACTTCAAAGTCATGCACAAAAATGCATTTAAAGGAATAAGAAACAAAAGAAAAAAAACGAGCCAGTTAGAGAAGCCTCTTAAAATAAACAAATGGCGCATAACATAACAACATTCGTAAAAACACAGCAAGACCTTTCCCATAACCTATGAAGTCCAACAGTGCAATGACATGGGAGAAAACAGACCTTTCAACAAACCACAACAATGAAACGAGTATTACTCGGCAAACTGTCAATGACCTCAGTGTAAGAAGCATCAAGGAATCTGAATTGAGAACAACAAGAACAACAAGAGAGAAGATCCAAATGAAGCTCAAAATACCTTAATTTAGCGTCCATTTTGGACCCTAAATAATTTTTTTAGTCTGGAAAATATCAGCCCCCCAAAATATTCAAGTCTCCTAAATTTCAAACCCCACATTTTTATATGGCCATCTCTGTCATAAAAATCAATAAGTTATTCCCTTGGATCAAAAGCCAACTCAAGCAGCCAACATATATTATCATCTTCATCTTCTTCTTCTTCTTCTTCCTCATCACCATCATCATCATCATTATCATCAGTTGTTCATGCCACTTGTGGCAGATGGCCTCCACCTATGTCTTTACTTCACTTGATCTTGTAACAATTACATTCAGTTGATGGTACATTTTTCTTCAGTTTCGTCCCTTAATCTTAACTTTTGTCCGCTTAGCATTCTGGTTACTTGATTCGTGTCCATCTAAAACCATTTTAAATGAGCGCAAAAAACCCCTAAAAATTTATCTGTCATATCTATGTTGGAAGATGAAACAGAAAGAATACTTTCTACTCAAAGCACTAAAAAAAATCTTAAGAGTAATGGAAGTTCTCAGTTTTATATTCTCTCTCTCTCTCTCTCTCTCTCTCTCTCTCTCTCTCTCTCTCTCTATTTCTCCCTTTCTCTCTTTCTCAATCCTGGTAGCTTAAGTACGTAAATACTGAGTATAATGAAGTAGGGCGAATAATATCTTTTTACTTAAAATAGAATAATGGTTATTATTCTTCCAAAAGAACTACATCAAAAAGAGCGTTTGTATCTGCTGTCTATCAGCATTGATACTCAGATGCATTGGATGTTATATCTAAATATTCGAATTCAATTAGTACCTGTTTTGACATCATATTTTAAGATATTATCACTGTAATGGCTTGTCACAAGGAGTACTCCGGATCTCAACAAAGCTACATCTTCAGGCCTAAATGAATACAAAATATTATAGGCATTTAGTCAGTTTGTGCTAATAATCAACCACATTTAGACTAACTGTATAATTTAGCAAAACATACTCCAGCTGTCTTTTCGGACGAATACTAATAATAGCCAACAAAAAGTTGGCTTTTAGGGAGGATACATCGTCTCCGTTACATTAGCATTTTGGGAATTGCTTGACAAATACAATCTCCTGAGTAAAAACATGGAGAGTTTTCAGTAATTTTTAAAGAGTTTAACACTTAATTTGTGAGAAACAACACAATACCTTCATATTAAATCAGTCTTAATAAGTAATGTTTTGTACAATTTGATAAAATGTATGCCAGTCANTCCTCTCCCTCCTCTCTCTCTCTCTCCCTCTCCCCCTCTCTCTCTCTCTCTCTCTCTCTCTCTCTCTCTCTCTCTCTCTCTCTCTCTCTCTCTCTCTCTCTCTCTCTCTCTCTCTCTCTCTTATGGGTTGAAAAGAAAATCAAGGAAATTTGTTTATTTTTGGAGCACTATATCTTGCTATGTGTCCTAATATCGATATATGTGGTTTTGGCCAGACTCCTCAACTCATCTTTATGGTCTTGGTATCTATGCTGGACACGATGTTCTAGCTGTTACAGTACAAATGTTTTTAAATGTTTCCAGCTGCAAGTCATGTATAATCAATAATTGTTGTTGAAAACGTGTAGACAGCCAGATATTATTAGTGCAATCTTGAGTGACGTCATGAACGATTGGAAGACGTCAGAAATGACAATATGTTAGTTTTTTTGCATCAGTGATTGTGACAAAGTTATTGTTTCGATTGAAGGTCTTTCGTAAGGGATGAAAACTTTGAATGGAAAACCATTGATGTAAGTGCATGTTCAAAATTCTCATTATCGATAAATCATATTAAATAGACAAAATAAAACCCAGGAAAACTGTTGCAACTGTGTAGTTACAAACAACAACCACTCTGACGATAATTCCCATTATGCTTGCTTTAATCGGGTTTTGTAATAACAATAAGCAAAAGAAGAGGCCACACCGGAAAAAAACACAAAGCGGAAAAGGACTTACGGCACAATATTTAGGGCAATGACTTTGAACAAAACTTTTCTTTTCCCAGGATTGTGACCAACAATGACATTGAATATTAAATATAATAATATATTTCAGATTGTACATTTATCTTCAAAAATTAAAAGTTGTAAGACAATTTTCCAGAAATTCTGTACGAAGACTGTAACTTTCGTTTTTACATACCGTTTTGCGGTACTGTAGATCTTTTAAAAATCCACTTCGTTCAAGTTCCAGGATATGTAACGAGAATGGCAGAAATATTGCCGTATTTGCATAAGTGTTCATAGATTGTGACCAATCATGACATTAAATTTTGAATTAAAAAAAATATATTTAGAATTATACATCACAGTCTTTGTAAAGAATTTCTGAAAAATTGTGTGAATTAATTTTTGTCCAGACTAGAAGATTGATGTACGATCAGAAATGCGTTGGTAAATTTGAATTTTTTAATTTAATAGAATTTTTTTGTCACAGTCTATGAACAGTTATGTAAATGTCCCAATGTTTCTGCCATACTCAAAAATTTCTTCGTCTGTCTTTCTTGACATTTTGTGTATTCGCTCCGTTCATGCACTGATCACAAGACAATTGTGACTCTGAAACTTAAACTCACCAACAACCCAGATTGATTAAAATTATACTTATTGATAGTTGCGAAACACGATGTGTGGTTGTCACCTTGTACGCCTAACAATTTGGCTACTATACTAGTGGCATACATGATAAAGTTGTTTTGTCAATTATCTCTCTGACTCGTGTCAACAGAGTACTAGCTCACACAGACCTGGAAAAGTCTGTTATCTTCATAAAATACTCTCCTCTTAGCATTTATTAATGCCAGAAGAGGACTAAGTTTAATTTTTTGTTGAAAGATTCCCGTCATTTAGACTCTCTTCATATTATTAGAATTTCTGAGACAAGCCTGTTTTCCATCTTCCTGGAAAGTTTTTAATGTTATATAACATATATTCACATGTAAGTCTTCTTTCCTGCATTAGGAAAGTCTTTAAAAGACTTGTAAACAGTACACTGCTCGAATTTCATTGAAAATCTTCTTATTTTTGTTGAGATTCAGTACGGAATTAGAGGATCTCTCTCCATCGATGTCCCTTTATAATCAAATAATGTATATATATATATATATATATATATATATATATGGATAGATAGATAGATATAGATAGATACATTTATGGAAAAGTGTGGGGAAGAATGTACTATAGATCTGGATTTTTCTAAGGCATCTAGGCCATAAAGTGCCACACGCTGCCTAGCTGCAAAAGTATTCTGGTCATGGGGTTGCTAGAAAGTTCTTTGGTAAACGTATTTTACATTCTTACCTTTTCTTGTCAAATTCGCCGAGTTTGGAACTGTCTTTCATGTAATCGTCTTTCTCCTTGTTTTTGCTGACGTCAATCTTTCCAAATCTAAAGTGAAAATACACCTTTCTTTTTAAATTCTCTATTCTTTGTAGTCTTTACTCTAATCATTCTTACCCTTTGTTTTGGAATTACTTCAAGAAAATCATTTGCGCGACAGTTAACAATGCAATGCTATCATTTACGAAAACAAGACACAGCTTTGAACACTTGAAAAGACGTACCTATACAGAAAAGGTACACACATATAAAATTCAATCATATAATATATACAACCTATAATAATGCATTAATATCAACAGAAAAGATTACTCATAATACATAAATGTATTTTTAAATGAAAAAAAAAGAAAAGTCAAGAAACCTTGTCAACAGTTTTGACCTTGGGATTGACCAAACTTTTTTTTGGCAGACGTCTCCTTAAACCCCAACTCTACATGTTTTCAGAGATGATACTACCCTAGCTTAATTTAGGTCTTAGAATCACATTGCAATGGCATAGTCGTAGAATACCCTTTATTGCAGCTTTTTTGTAGGTAGCTGTCTGAGTAAAGGACTCCCTGACGTTTGAAGATAACAAACTAGTAGGACCTTAGTTTAATTAATAGTATTAGTACATTATTCCTTATGTCATGCGCTTTGAATTTTTAAAGAGTCTTAGTAAGAGCTTGTATTGATACAGTACCGGTAACCAATAGCTATAAGTAACCAATAACTTTGAATAACATACAAAGGCAAGAGTCTTTGAATAATATTCAAAGGCAAAAGTCTTCGAGTAACATTCAAAGGCAAAAGTCTTTGTTTAACATTCAATGGCGAAAGTCTTTGAATAACATTCAATGGCAAAAGTCTTCGAGTAACATTCAAAGGCAAAAGTCTTTGTTTAACATTCAAAGGCAAAAGTCTTCGAGTAACATTCAAAGGCAAAAGTCTTCAAGTAACATTCAAAAGCAAAAGTCTTCGAGTAACATTCAAAGGCAAAAGTCTTCGAATAATATTCAATGGCAAAAGTCTTTGAGTAACATTCAAAGGCAAAAGTCTTTGAGTAACATTCAAAGGCAAAAGTCTT
>RDPX01000363.1:0-29765 GCA_003991215.1 Morbakka virulenta
AATAATTTGTAATTTCCTTTGATTGGTGATAAAATCTGCGTCATCAGCATAGATGCATTCTTCAGGATGTGTAGGTTCATACTGCTTTGCATAGGAGTGTTCATTTAGAGTTTCACAATTATTTATCTTGAATCTGAATTTACGTAGTGATGCTTCAAAATAGATTGTGAATAGACAGCCACTTAAACCATCTCCTTGAGGTGAACCTACATTTGTATTGAATGGTCGTGTCTCTACATTGGGTGGGGCTTTTACTTCTATTGTTGTGTCGCTAAGCAGATATTGGATCATTCTGGTTTCATTCTCGTTAAGAAAAGTTTTGAGAATGTCTGTATTTAACACCATAACAACGTTTATTTGAAATTAATTTTTGAACACGTCAGCAGTTTACTCTCCCAAATAAAGCCTGGGGTAAAAAATGGAATTGACTTGGTCATACCTCACCGAGGTACCATCTCAAAGAGGTCGGCTGTCACCATAACACCATAACAACGTTTATTTGAAATTAATTTTTGAACACGTCAGCAGTTTACTCTCCCAAATAAAGCCTGGGGTAAAAAATGGAATTGACTTGGTCATACCTCACCGAGGTACCATCTCAAAGAGGTCGGCTGTCATAGTCCTCCACACTTGTCTATCTAATCCCAGTTTAGCACATTTGTTAACATCTTTCTTCATCAAATCAGCAATGCGCCTGTCTATGTGGTCCTTTTTCTTCCTCTTCCTCGCTTACCCTCAACACTGCTTTTTATTGGTTATACCATTTCTAAAACCTCTGAGCAAAAAAATTAGGGGCAAAGTAGCAATTATCAAGTATGGAAAACCTAAACAAACAAATAAATAAATAATATTTTAGGAGAATGAGGAAAAGAAATAAAAACGACTGCAAGATCCTTCATGGACTGTTCACCCCTTCTTCCCATTCTAATCACACCCATGTCCTAAAAAATAACACCTCAAAGTCTACATTCCAATGAAAAAGAAAAAAAAGAAGATAATTTCTAAAGTTAAGAGAGATATTGACGGACCAAAAAGCTAAAAAATGTGAAATCTTTCCTTAATCTTTCTGTGAATGTAGTTCCTTTTCTTGAACGGCTATATCATGGAACTCTCCACCTACCAACTGCTTTTCTTCATTGGAATGGAAAGTGTTTAAGTCTAAGGTCCACTCTTATCCCTTAACAAAACATTTCCCTCTCTTTTATCTTTGTGTCTATTATCTTTCTTTGTTTCATTTCCAAATACCTAGTGCCTTTATGCCTTGTATGGTTCTTACCCACTAAAAGAAACGGAACTGGAACACAAACACTACTCTGAATTTCTAACAAAACCAACATACCAGTGTATTTTATTTAGAGTAAACTTGATAAACTTCGCAGTAAAAGGTAAAAACAAATCATCATCATCAAATACGCCTTCCGTCGTTTGTCGACATTGCGCTAAAATCCAATTCAAACAAAGGGCCCTTAAAAGGAAACACCATTATGTGTCGTCCTCACTTTCATTTTCAATTTGACGTCTTCTGTCTGCATCAGTGACAATTTGTTTCCATTGGCTGTGGTTTTTCATCACTCGGTTGAAGTGGTGCAGAGGTAATCCAGTTGCCCCCAATAATTTCGTCGATCCACCTCAAGCATGACCTGCCTTCCTCTTTTCTTCGATTTGAACTTAACAATTGTAATAATGTATTATTCTGAGAAGTAATAATGATAGTGTTTGCATGTTGTCGAGGAAAATGAAAAAAAAAGTGACTTAATTATTGAATGGATTGAACCAATCAGTAATAAATTACAAAGACAACTAGATTTTCAAAAATCAAATACATTATCACCAACAACACAAAGCATTTACTGGCAATGTGCTTATTAATTTTGGAAATATTATCAAAATCGAAAAAACATACAACGGATATAAATGACTACATCTCCTTTGATTGAAAAAGGTTCCAGGGTACCAAGTACTTTACCGAGCTTATCTCAAAGTAAATTTTAAGATCCACAACAGTATAAACAAAATTACATCTCGATCTGTTTTTCAAAAATGAAAAATACGAATATTCTGTCTATGTTCTCACTATGGATAGACACAAATCGGATAATATTTTTATGTCAGATAAGCTAGAAAGGAACAATATATCAAAATATCAAATGCCTATTTGGAAAATGTTTTATTTCTGTTTCCATAGTAAAACGGAATAAATTGGTAAAGAACAGCTGCGAAAGAGTTAGCAACTATCAAAAGCAGAGTTTTATACCCAAAGAAATCACCTGTAAACTATAATCTTCAGCTCAATGTTGGGCCTACTTACTTGCTATACTTTGTTGTGAACAAGTTTTATATTTGATTTAAATTCAATTTTTCAAAAAGAATAGGTTTTTCAAAATACTGAGAGGATTACTTAGGTTTTTGGTTTTTCTAAGCATTGTCCTCTTAACTATAGAAGATATTGATCAAACATGATAATATTGAAAACAGCTGTATATTTGCTAGGAAACAAAGTTTATGTTGGTGAACGAAAAATGTCTTTAAAATTAAATATCCTATTATCATTTCTAGCTTCACTACAGTTAAAGTACAGCAAAAGAAAACAAACCTAAAACCATTGAAATATTGCTTCGTCACCGATTCTTTATGAGATAGAAAAGGCGCTTAGATATTGAAAATTCTGGAATAACTTAATAACTCAAGAATGTTAACAGTGTGGATACTAGTATAGAACAAATGATGGTTTTTTTCATTTCAGAAATGTATTTTGAAGGGAAGATGAAAAATTTAACATCGGCTACGAAAAATGTTCTTTCAGTAAAGACACAAAGATCCTGAACAGGTCATAAACTCAATTCAACTTCATAACTCATCAGGCATCAATCCTAACCAAAAAGTGTTTCCATCAACTGAAAGCAATCTTTGTTACTTATCACCCACAATTCCCCAGATTGCTCCCCCCCCCACTCCACCATCAAACTTATCAGAACAGAAAATAAATGCTCTGCTTCTGTAAATCATAAGCAGCTTTAAGCTACTCTAACTCAGTTATGTGATATGGATTTTCGAGTGCAAAGTTCAAGTTCAAGTTCTCTAAGTCGTTAAAAAGAAATCTCAGATGAAATGCTGGCAACAGGTACGGTCAGGAAGATGGTAAGGATTTTAGAAACGCCAGACCATGCAAGTCACATAAAGTAAGTCTCTTTCTTTCAAAGCCAGATGAATGTCTAACCAATGTCAAGAATATCAACTTTTTTACTTCTTAAGAAGAACAAGAAGAACAAGAAGAACAAGAAGAACAAGAAGAACAAGAAGAACAAGAAGAACAAGAAGAACAAGAAGAACAAGAAGAACAAGAAGAACAAGAAGAACAAGAAGAACAAGAAGAACAAGAAGAACAAGAAGAACAAGAAGAACAAGAAGAACAAGAAGAACAAGAAGAACAAGAAGAACAAGAAGAACAAGAAGAACAAGAAGAACAAGAAGAACAAGAAGAACAAGAAGAACAAGACAAACAAAGAAGAACAAGAAGAACAAGAAGAACAAGGAAATAAAAAGGAAAGAGTTCACCGACGAAAAAAAATGTAATCAGCAAGATAGAGAATTGAAGGCCAACTGGTCGGGAATCATCAAGAAAAGAGGTAAAACTATCTAAGGCTGGAAAAATCAGTGGTAGCTAAATGACCAGAATAGGCAAACCTTACAGAGTGTGACAACGACAGAGGAATCTCTCCCCTCCTAGTTCCAAACAGGATGTTTCGCTAAATTATGACTGCCAAAACAAAAACCGAGGTCGAGCCTACGTACCTGGTACCTGGAGAATTCACAGAGAGAAGGACAAAGAACTGCAGAGCAGATTTTCATCCTTTGGACCTAAATTTGACGTTTAATAGCCATAACAGAGACACCCCTTGAAACTTTACTAACTTTAAAGGGAAAAAGTGTGGTGAAAGTATGAAATGATTTATATCAATAGAATGTTTTAAGAGCAACTGTGTAGACTGGTTAGTTTTTCCGATCAACGATTGACTTTTCCGCTATGCAAGGTAAAATGTTCTACTTATTTTGTTTTCCTTGTTTTGCAAACGCCAGTATCATAAATATTCTCGTTTTGAAATCAAGAGATTGACGCCAGATACGCAAAACCCAGAAGTACGAAACTTTTTGATGGAGTACGTAAAACAACAGCATAATCTGTATTGGATCTTTGCAAAATTACTGGTTTACTAGTAGCCTTCCAGAAAATGCCCTGCTGATAGAGAGACTTCTCAATTGCAATCATCTGACAGGAGTCTACAAGCTGAGTTACTTCAGCACACTGGATTCTGAACAGCTACGAACTATTCCTTAGTAATACGCTCAGGAAAAGATGAGTGGCCAAATGGTGTCAGAACAAGGATTATGGATGGAAATTGGAAATATTTGAAATTAAGAAGAATAAGATAATAAATTAGAAGCAATTAAAATTACAGATGTTTCAAAATGAGTGCCAAAATGTTGAGGTATATCCAATCTCCACCTTACGTCTTTGGATTTGAATTATAAAAGGTTAGAAATAAGATGTTGAGTAGAATTTTTAAATCCTGAAGGCTGGCGGTCAAATTAGGTAAGTTCACTGATGATCATTTATTGTAATGCCACGTTGTGTTCATAGATATTCGTCCTGACAGTGCTTGTTATGTTTTAAATGATATTCTGTCTTCCTGTAGTAGTTTTTGCATGACTGGTAGAACACACTAGGTCGTTTTGGAATTATGTCCTTATGTTGTAATCTGGAGAAGACATAAAAGTGTTTTTTGAATCGGTAGTCAGAATTAAGCTACGTTCTCAACCACTTTTGATTTGGTTTAATGAGTAATAACTTATAATATAGTTTACGTAATTTTCTGTAGTATATTTTGGCTAGAAAAGATAGGATAAATTGCCTGTCCGTTTTTATGGTTGTAAAGAAAAGAAGGTTTGTGATTAGTGTTTACAAATTTCTTCCATGGTTCCCCGGCCTGGACCACGAAGCCTCACACCTAGGTAGTTTATTTTTATTGCAGCTTCCGCTGTAATTATGATCGTTTGGCTTGATTTTTGAGTTTTATTGTCGAAGAAAAGCCTGCCTTCAAGCAAAACTGTTAAGATATACTACGGGAAGATCTTCACATTTTGTGAGACACGCCAAGAAAACCAAGAATATTTGCAAGACTACAAGTTTTCTGCAACAATTTGTTAAATTTTGCCATTTATTATATTTGTTACAAGTTTACTCTGCTTTATGAGCATATGGGCCGGGGTAACCATCCATCTTGAAAAGTATACCGTTTCTTTTCTCAGGTTGATCTAGTTGTATTGGCTTAGCCTTATTTGGCACGATGTTCACAAAGTGACTTTATTTTTGCAAAACGTAAAATTCTCACTTTTAAAACGAGGTCACGGTAAAAAAAGGCCTTTGCCTGAATAACACCTTTTAAAGCCTTTACACAAAGTAACAAAAATACTACTTCAAACAGTAAAAATAAATTCACCATATAATTCCTGGTCTGAAAACATTTAGATTTGGACATTTATTTTTTTATCGCCCTTCTCCTTTCACAGAAACAAACTTTTGGTCATACTCAGATGTTACTGAATATCAAAAAAATTTATAAAGTTAGTCAAGGAAATCTCCTGCAGGAATAATTACTGTGTCATTCACAGACGTAATATACCCGAGTGAATGAGAATGAGGCAAAGATACGTAAGTACAGACTTTGGTGTTAATTGGATAACACAAAACGTAACGCAGACCACAAGAAAGGCATTAAATAAAAATTTACAATTCTCTTGGAAGAGTTAGACTATATTAATGATTTTACATATTCGTCAAGTAAATCCAGCATATCTGAGAGGACACCTTTTGAGGCGTGGTAATATTCATTGAGTCTCACTAAAGGAAAAGTTATCAAGAAAAACAATCACAGAAATGCCAAAATTAACATGGATAGATGACATAACTAGTTGGAAAAGTACTATCAGGCAATACAAGAAACGCAAGATAAAGGGAGGATCGATATTGTGTCCTACAACACACTAACTATTAACCCACTCTGGGTGGAACATGAAGTCTCAAAGACTTTTCTCCATTTTGGTTTTCCTTTTCCTTGCTTTTTCACATTTTCTTCAGGATTGGATAGAGTTGTGTTCAGTCTGGAGAGATTCACATAAAAGAGCCAGAGCTTTTTTATGACTTCAGTCTAATTCGAAGACTGAAAATTAGGGCGATGATTCTCTATTTTACTTTCTGCTTTGTTTTCAACATGAGACCAAAGTTGCTTACACAGAACAGAATTTTGTCCAATTGTTGCAGAATCATTTCAACCTTAACAGGTGTAAGTGTTTTTTTGTAGCATTGAAAAATGTGTCGGTAGAGAGGTCTTAATGATGACGAAACTCCACAACCGGGTGCAGTTTATCGTCATACCCAGGACGAATTATTATTATTATTATTATTATTATTATTATTACTATTATTATTTTTATTATTATTATTATACATGGTTTACTCAATAAATGTCAGTGGTAATGTGTTCTCGAGGTTTGGCATCAACAAGATTTCACAAATCTTGAGAACCTTTCTGGTAATCTTGGCAGAATGGAATATCACAGTTTTCTGCAACTCAGCAACCCGTGTCACTACTCCGATGTACTCCAACCTCTTCTTTAGTTTCTTTGGTGTTGTTCCAAGTGTTCCTATAACTATTAGGATGACTGTCACCCTCATACCCCATAACGTCTTTATCTCACGTGCAAGGTCTTGACACTTCTCCGTCTTCTCAACCTCCTTGTAGTTTACTCTCGTATAATAAGAAATGGCAAAGTCTATGATTTTAGTGGATTATTATTATTATTATTATTATTATTATTATTATTACTATTGTTGTTCTTATATCATTATTATCATCATGATTGTAATCTTGATTATCGTCATAATCCTTTCAAGTACATTTTTTGATGTGTCACGCTTTGCTCTGCTCTGAACCACAGAGACCATTACCACGTAAAATGGCATCTAATCTCTAGATTTGCTTTATTTTTTAAGTAAGGGCTTTTGTTGTTGAATGGAATTGATAAATTTTAGACAAACCCAAATTTTGTTAGCATGTACATATAGCACAAACGGGAAAAAATTTATGGAAATATGAAAAGTTTTCAATGTATACACAAGAAAAAACAGAAGGATACTAGAAAGTGGATTTTTACAGGTTAATGGCGAATAGGAAAATGATCGGGATAAAGATAGTCTGTTTTAGCCAGATCATATAGTAGCACCTTTTGTAAAGAAGATTGCGTTGTTAGTTACAAATGTAATTGAAATATTTTACTTCGATTTCATATTTTGGTTATTTTTCATCAGTAAACACAACTAATGACGTAGAGTTAAATTGTTATCACTGTACGTGATAAATTTGATTTTGTTAACCTTTTTTTCCAGGACCCTACATGCATCAAGCACAGACAAGGTAAGTTGCCTGATGGTGTCAAGGCCACGTACTATCACTACTTAACGACTTATAAGAGCTAGGTGAATCCACATCTTGATTAGATTGAATTTGGGTGGGGTGGGGTGGGTGTTGTAATATATTTCTTAGACTTGCTATTTGAATTTTGGAGCATGTGCTGTCTGCTTTTGAGGACTTAAGAAGTAATTTTTTCTTGGTAGGCAATGTACTTGGACTCATAAAAATAGCTTTTTGTACTGTATGGTTTTCAATAATTATGAATTTGTTAGTAAGGTTTTGTTTCTTTCTTTTACGCTGCTATTCACTGTTAGTTTATCATTGTTTAGATTCTTGCCTTTTTTTTCACTCAGTATTAGAGGAATGAATGTTCATACAATTATTGATGCAATCGCAGACGTTATGTCTCACGAAGATAAAGAGTTATGCCGTATTGGAGAAACTGCTATCTCAATTCTTTTTGAAACTGCATGCTTGGTTATTGGTAATAGCTATAAGGTATCATTTTTTTGTTTAATGCTGTAAAACTTTTATGTACTGGTGCTCAATGTTGCTTCAACTTTGTTTCAGACTCTGAATTACCCAGAATGTAACACGATATTTGACCAACAAATTTGTGGGCTTTTTGCGGAAGCCTGATAATGATTATAAAAGCTGAATCATATACATATATATAATGCATAATATATAATATATATAATATATAAAATATATCTATAATATATATATATATATTGTGTGTGTGTTTATCAGCGTGGTGTTTTTAGTGAGCAATTTGTACATTTACATCTCTATCATTAATTCACTCAGGTAAACAGGTGTGAACCTTCACTGTGGACAGGTTTACGCAGTAACCTTAGAATCATTTTGCTTGAATCGGATGCCGTACGGATAATAATTGTTAGATTGTGATCTGTAACGCTACAGTAATTAAAGACATAAGCAATCCCAATGAATAGAACCTCACAACCCTCCGATCCTGCAGCTTTGCCGAAGTATTGACGTATAGATACCATGTTATGATATTATTATAGTTTAAAGTTGTAGAGGTTTAGATGAGATCTGACTACACTACCCCATTTTACCCCAAAACGGGAAAGAATAATTCAACAAGAAAAGCGCAACATGAAGATGGGTTCTTTATACGAGTGCTTTTCTTAACAGCGGAACTGAACTGTTGACAACTCTAAGGATAACGGAGTTTCAATGTCTCACTGACCATAGCTTACAAAAAGAACCCTTGATGCCTGATGGAATTAACTTCAAGCAGTTTTTCATTTTTTTTCTTTTTCATGTTCCTATTTGCATATTAAAGAGCAATTTAATCTCATTTGATATTCCCATAACAGGCAGCCCAGCTACCTTTTTTTGAATACATGGCAGAGAAACTTTGTAGCTGTTGCTACGAAAGAGCCTGGTTCGCTAAAAATGGAGGGTAAGAGATATAATGCCATTTTGTTGAATGTTATTAAAAAGCACCAGTTTGTGGAGCTTGCAGCGATAAATCTCTTTTACTAGCTCTAACTTTATGTTACCGATAATAAAAGTCTACCAAATATCTGTTTCGAATGCATGTTACTTTACTCCGAAAGTACCATCCTGCCAAGACTTGCGACCATTTGCACGAAGGTTGACTTCTTATGTTAGCTAAACCTCAAAAAAGGCCAATTCATGGTTTTGTTTCGCTGTGTATTATTTGTTTAGATTGTTCCCTAATGCATCTTCCTTAGCCAGGTAGAAGGGCTCTGTTTGAGTTAATTCCGTTGTGACCCACTGAAAGCCAACTTATAAAACAGTATTAGAATTTGCTACATTGTATTGCACTCCAGTATGAAGATGTAATGCTGTAAAGGATATCAGTTTTATTTCTTTTCTTCCATTGTTATTCATTCTTAAAATTACTATCAGGGTGATGTTACTTTTGTACATTAGCAATTTAAATATTCAGTCAACAAGTTATTCTCTTTGCATTGTATTAAGCGTTTTGTATTCAACATTTAAAAAATTAGCAGTTGGCTATCATGCAAATGTTTGGGTGTGTGTGTGTGTGTTGCAAAATCAGGTGAAGACCTTGGTTGGGCAAAAACTTATCTGAAAACTGGAAAACGGTAATAGGTAATTAAAGCACTTTTTGTTAAAATAGTATGTAGTGCATTTTTACAAATGTTTTTACAGATGCATTGCCATACGATACATGGTAAAACTGATGCCATTTCAGTGGATTTTGGAACATCAACCAACCTTCATTACTGCTTTAATGTTCATCATGATGGACTTGAACAACGAGGTAATTAAAAGTGACGCTTTCATATTTTAACGCTGATGTTTTTAAATGAATGATATTGCAGCAAGTAAGAACATGATTGTGAGCGTTTGCAGGATCGCAGACACTAGTTTGTCATTGCTTATGCTGCACGTATCAGCCTAAAAGCACCCACCTTAGAGAATAACTGTAAACAACCCACAATCAAACCAATGGACAGGGACCATCAAGAAGAATCCTCAAAACTCTTCGCTCACATTTGATCCTTGTTTCATTGTCATAAGAAAGAACAAAACTTAGACAGACCAGCAATGGTAATTACTAGTTGACTTGGCATCCTCACTTTACAGTGTCTTTGGTAATTTATAACTGGTCTTCACGAAAACGTTGCAAACGATTGCGTAATTGTTTTGGTTATTGCACTCATGTTTTGCAGTTGAATGTAAAAGTTTCCATATCATTTAACAACAGCAAACGGGTTCAAAAACTTTTATTTTGACTCTTTTTCAGAGCACGTACTGATTGACTTTATCCATTTCATGGGCATCACATAAACTTTTCCGTTGTTATGGAATAGAATGGTCCTTTGACAGAGTATCTGTGACGTAAAAACTGGGTGTTTTCAAGGACTCTTGAAAAGACCTTGCAACTTGACCGCCACTTGTACGATTGACATTCGCATTATTTCGTTAATGTTGTTTTTCTTGGGGTAATTATAGCTTATAGCTGTACGTCTGTTCAAATGTTTCAGATGTCGACGTTGTTGATCGCATTTCCCATTATACATGTAGAAATCAGCCTAAGTATGACCGTATATGGATGGTACCTTTACTCTGTGTGCAACAACCGATGATTGGTTTCGTCTGAATGATAAAATGATCATTTTTTATAGAGACAACTCAAAGATTTCGTATTTTATAGCGTAGACTATATAAATGTCACCTTGCTTTCATTTTTCTTATGCATTCTTAATTTCGATTTGGCTGCACCAGGTATCGTCGGGAACGGTTGCTTTGGCTAAAGGTATACTTAAAGAACTACTTGTCAAATGTAATACACCCTCAACAAATGAACATATTGCTGTGATTCAAGGAAAAGTTTTTCCAATGGTTGTCCAACACATGGTTCGAGAAGTGGTGTCACCAAATCATACTGTTAGGGAACAGGTGAGCTCATTTGCAGTTTTATTTAACTTTTATTTGTTATTAACAACGGTATAAATTATGAGTCCAGTGACAGTTTGACAATATTGACATTTTATACCCACTGATGGAATAGTGTAGAATATATTATGAAGAAGTAGACCCCATCCTAAAAGCTTGGAATGCAGTCTGTATTTATCTAAGCCCAAATCCCACAATTGGCTCGTTTACAATATCCTCCTACCAGTCACAATGCTCCAAAAGACAGGCCATTACACGAGCCTAGTCATTCAACAAAGCGTGTTGCTGCTCCCACATTGAGCATGGTTGGTCTATTATTTGAACAGCAGCATGTCAGCACCAATTGTTTGTGCTGCCTCGCATTGGTATACAGGACTTACCATGTCGATATTATTTAGCTAGTATTGCAGAATTGTGATGGAATTTAGATGGTATGGATATAAATTCCTAAAATTTTGCACTACTAACTAGCACTACTAAAGCAGTCCAGAGTTAGATAAGAGTACACCAAAACGCTGCTTATAACTGAAATCGTTGGTGTGGTCGAACTTCTTAATTGGTAGAGTAGCGCTTTCAGGGAGCTAAAGTCGCATTCTGGATTACTACACCGTGCCGAAATAAATTTATATCGAAATTAACGTTATACTCCTGTCTTACTCTAGAAACAAAACCTGTAATAAGCTTAGGTTGTGATGTTCCCCTACTTTCTGCGATCTCTCGTAACATATAATTTCGAATATCTTTTCATTCCATGTTTTTTGTCATGCCTTTTGCCTCTGTCTTCTAGCTTTCTTGCCTTGAATCATTAAAATATTAAATATTTGTATGTGATTTATTTGCTGCATTTCTTGTTGTCAGCAACAGCTGAACTTTAAAATTTTTATTTAATTATGTGTTTTTGTTTTTCTTATGTGAACAGGCTAGGAGCTCGCTTAAAGTTCTTCATGAAATCACTGGAAAATCTGTGTATGAAATTATGGAACCTCATAAAGCGGTGAGTATTTTATGATCACGTATCGTGCTGTGCTTTATTATAAATAGACAATGCTGTGATATTGTTACCAAGTAAGAACATGAAATGGATCATAGCGTTAAGCAAAAAGTACGAAGTTCAGGTGAATGTAAGAGGTGGAGGATGCGAAATATGGAATATGGAACTGGAGTTAAAATCATGTATGACAAACTGTTTTGCCCTAGAGTTACTATATGCAGCGATTTACTTTAGTATGAGCCACTGAATACGATGCAAAAGGCTTTTGTATCATAAAGGAAAAATTGTACACGCCATTTGTCCCAAGCGTAGTGTTTAGTAGAACATATATTCAATTGAGGAGCTGAGGAGTGGGCTAATTAAAGCAGCCTGTTGCCCCTCGGCCCAGAACCATATTTGTCAAATTGTCTATCAAGGAAAACTGATATTTCCCCAGCTTAATAAAATAAAGATAACTTTGTTTTACTAAGTAGCACAGTGTTTATTTGGTACTTTTCAATTGACCAGTATCAGTTGCAGAATCGCACACACAAGGACAGTTGGGTGAATATTCTATCCCACTGCAACAACGTGGTAAAGGGGAAAAGAGGCGTTCCAGAATGTGGTATCAAATTGTTCAGACCTTGCCTTTAACAGCAAAGGCTGAAGAAGAAGTGAAAAAATCCACCACCCAACCCATAGCAACATGAAAATGAGAGTAAATCACGAGGATGATAGCAGTAATTGTTATAATAATTTGTTAAGTAATTCTCTTACTCCGATATATATTTTTACATCATATACAACAAATTTTCATCAACGTATTTATAAACCGTATGACAGTAGTTATATATACATATATATGTGTTATATATTTTTGTTATAATAATAACTATGTTTCTTATCCTCTAGCTACTGGAAGATATGATTCCCCCAAAGGTAAGACTGCGCTTGGTCTGATTAACGTAGTTATTTAGAAGTTGGCTAATTTTTGCTTCATTGCGATACGGAAGAGAAACTACAGGATATTTAGACAGTCGTAAGGGGATTGTTTAAGGAGAAAAGTTTCCAAATTCATGTAGATAACACAAAAAATAGTGGATTTAAGTATCAAAGAACGAGTCGGAGTTGCAAGTTAAGAGTTACCAGCAGAATAGATTTGAAGTTCTGGCTACTATTGATTTGAAGTTGTAAGCTAAGAGTAAAGAGCAGAATAGCTTTGAAGCTGTGCCTACTGTTGATGTAAAGTTGTAAGCTAAAACCAAATAGCAGGATAGTGGCTTTTGAGATGTACCTACTGTTGTTGCCTTTTGTTCTTGTAAAAATACCTTATGAGCTGGATATGAATGCCCAATACAGACTGAAGATATTTGTTTAACTTGGTATTCCTAGATATTTAACATTTACACAAACAATAATATTAATAATAATAATAATAATAATAATAATAATAATAATAATAGTAATAATAAAGATAATAATAACAGTAATAGTAATAATAATAGCTGAAGACATTGATTAAGTTATTTGAATAGGAATTGGATTTGTGTCGGTCAGTACTGTATTTTTCATGGCTCCTTTTAAAAAATAACATCATTATTTATGTTATTATTGTCTTTATAATATTGTTTTAGCACCACGGAGTTCAGTCAGGAATACAACTCATAGTTTAAGCTAAAGTTTGACTTAGCACAATTGTAGTAGTTAAATCACTACAATAGAACTGTGTTTTTGATTTCCACGATTTTCTTATTTAAATGGAAACATTTTACCCAGTCTTCCTGGCTAGGGTTTACTAGAATAGTGAACTTTATTTGTACATCAGAGTTGGTACTTAATTCTGTACACTGTTTTTTCACAGAAACATTTGCTGCGTCATCAGCCAGTTAGTACCCAAGTGGCTCTTATGGTAAGTGTACAATAGACATCTTACTTTTATCACATAGTAACATTTTTCTTCACTGCATACAATTTTGTTTTTGTTGTTATTCGTTGGTTGTCAAAAGTTTCGCCTAGAACACGACTATTGGCATTTCTGAAAGAAAATTTAACTGGGTTGCTTGAAGAATATACTTTTTTTGTAGATATGTTGTACATTTCAAAGGTTTTGCACATCAGAATTAGTGTAGCATTTGTTTTACTAAGTATATACTTTATGAACCTAAATTTTGCCAAACATAATTGAGGAAGCTAAAGAAAGATTCAGTATTGAAATTATTGTCTTTGCTTCGTGTATGTGATGTATTGTTTGCAACAGGCTATTTTAAAATTTCTGAGCAATTTTTATTTTTTGATGTTGTATTTTTACTGTTTTAGGATGGCAATACTTTCTGCACGTCTCTTACCCCGAGACTCTTTACAATGGATCTCAATATCACTGAACACAAAATCTTTTTTACTGAGGTTAGTTTTGTTTCATTTTACAGCAGCACGACAGTTTATCGTATTATATCGATAACCGTTTGCTAAGAAAATATCTGGAATAAGGTCTGTTTGGTATAAGAATACTTCCATTTGGTGGTGGTGAGAATTTGGACTCTAGGGCAATAGTGGGGCTTTTTACGTCGTATCCATCTCTTCTCCGATTGCATCAATTTGCACGAACAATTGTATTACACTTACAGAAACCTTTGTTGGCAATCAGGCGAAAAATGGAATGATCTTTGATACTGACATTTCTTGACACGGTATTTTTCCAATGTTGTTACATTAAATATATGCTTTACGCACAACATAAAATATGAGAGTCAGGTTGGTTGGCGCACGATGAAAGGAATACTCTGAGAAACACTGACCCCATTCATTGACTCCACCAGAAAAAACTGTAGTCCGCATAAAGGGTTTGTATAGATTACCTTTATCTAAAAATTTCATGTTATGAGATTAAACTTTTTCCATTTGGATTTAATGATTACCTATGGAAACTTGAGATCTAAAGAAGAACGAATCATTTTTTCTACCGGAGTGAAAGGAATTAAAATGTTTGCAATAGCATTGGAGGGTAGAGATGAGAAAAAGAAAGGTATAGTAAAGAAAGTATACAATATCCATAGATTGCAATAGTCTCCAATTTTGCCTCGCTGGGAACAGACTCGTACTTGCAAACAGACGATTGCCTAAGAAAGAATAGTCTGGAACAAGCTGTAAGAAAACGTTGGTAAACAAATTATGTAAAAACATACATGCTATTCTTTTGGAAGAAAATATATTAAACGATTGACCCAAAGTTCATTGTACAATAAGCACAACAGCCCGTTTCCAAACTGGAATTTTGCTGGTTTTTTTAGAATCCTGCTGTTGTCTTTTATGGCAAGGATCCTAAAATGCTAATATTTAACATATTTTAGTGTACTGTATCTTTATTTACCCCACACTAATAGCCTCCCTACCAGAAAAAAAATCAAAAGTATATTTAGGAAATTTTTTTTGCGAGTCGAGGAATTAAAATTTTTGTGCTGTCTAAGTTATTGCAGCAGTTTCGAAGATAGAGAATATTGAGAATATTTGTACCTTCCTTGGAAGACTGCTTAAAATATCCAAAATGAAATAAAACAAAACGTCAAATAAATATTTGGTTATTGTGTTGTGTCTATATTTTACTTTTATATTTTCTTTGTGAGCCTTTGGTTTTGGGGTTACAATGGGATAACTGCGTGACGAGAATAGAAAGAAAAAATGAAATAGTTTAATAGTGTTTATAAGTGCATTAATAAATTTCAATATGGGAGAAGTGTGTGCACTCTATGATGCTCAAAGCACTGTATGATGCAGTGCGATGGCCCTTTTCAATTGTTATTTTCCGTTAGGTACCAGTTGTTTCATGTAAATCCCTCATCAAAGGTGTGCATGAAAACAGAAAGCTGTTCTTGTAACGTCCCGTACAGGACTTTTCCCTATTCGCATCATTTCAGTTCTGGCAGTAGGGTAGAATACCAACTGTAACTGAACAAGATGTAATCGATGCCTTGACACTTCCGTTTGACCTTCATTCTAGCTGTTTTCACTGTGCGAGACAGACGACACTCAGTTAACCAAGCTTCCTTGCTACAAAAACCTTCAGTCATTTTCCCAGCTGAGGATAAGCGCACTAGGTGAAAAGATTTTTACTATTCTTTTTATTGCTTTGTGTGTTTTATTAAAATTGCCCTTTGCAATTAATAACGGCGTCAAACATGTTTATTTATGCAACATCATTGACACCACTACTACTACTACTACTACTACTACTACTACTACTACTACTACTACTACTACTACTACTACTACTACTACTACTACTACTGCTGCTACTACTACTACTACTACTACTACTACTACTACTACTACTACTACTACTACTACTACTACTACTTCTACTACTACTACTACTACTACTACTACTACTACTACCTCTACTACTATTACTACTACTTTTACTACTACTATTACTACTACTATTACTACTACTACTACTACTACCAACACTTTCACTTCTACCATGTACTGCTGCTCATTCCTACGTATTGCTGCTTATTCCCATTTACTGCCGCTTATTACCATGTATGACCGCTGATTTCCACGTCTTATTGTTGATTTTCATGTATCCCTAGTGATTTCCATGTCTCATTGCTGGTTTCCATGTATCCCTGGTGGTTTTCATGTACCACTGCTCATTTCCATGTCTCATTGTTGATTTCCATGTCTTATTGTTGATATCCATGTCTTATTGTTGATTTTGATGTATCCCTGGTGATTTCCATGACTCATTGCTGATTTTCATGTATCACTGCTGATTTCGATGTCTCATTGCTGATTTTCATGTATCGCTGTTTGTGGCTATTAATTGATGACCATTGCCATACATCGCTGCTTATTGCCATTAGTACTGCAAGGAATAGGTTTCAGATCTTACCGTTGTGAGAGTGCACACGATTTCCTCTGGTCTGTCAAATTTGTCTGCACTCCCACCGTTGAGAGACTGGAGACAAATGACCCAAAACTAATAAAACGAATGGCAAGACGTGATCGAGTAATGGACAGACACTCGTTAAGCAAGAGGTTTCGCGAAAAATACTCACAATCTCTTATTCAAAAAGAGATCATTGACTCTTTTCTTACATTTGCTTTTGGTACTACACCAGGTGTTAGTCATACAGATTAGCTTGCCCTCCCGCTTAGCTACGTTGAAGATGAAAAACCGGTGGAACGGTTCCTTTGTTTTGAGATTATGGAAAGATATAAAACAGTGGACTTTCGAGAAAAACGTCTAATTTTACTTAAAAAGTAAGGTTTAGATCAAAATCTAACTCGAGGTCAAACAATGGATGGCTGCTCATCAATATGGGATCATACAGGAGGATTACAAGCTTTGGGTTTGTCAAATCAGTAGTTCTGCATTTTGTATGCATTGAAGAGCAAACGAACTGGATTTTGTACCTGTCAAAGCACCAACAAACTGTACACAAGGCAGTCATCTTTTGGATTGGTGAAGACGCTGAATAGTTATTTGGTGGCAAGCAATAAAAGAATTGTAGACTTCTGAAAAGACCAAGAATGAAAAAAATGCATCAAATGCCGAAAGCTTCTTTAGATCCGCGGTGTGTAGCAAAAGGAAGTGCCGTAGGGTATTTGAAAAATAACGACTGCTGTATTGAAGCTCTTGAAAATTTGGTCCCTAACAATGGACATGATCCAAAAAGACTGACTTATGCTTAAAGTCTTTTCTTAAGAATACCATAGCTTTTGAGGTTCTCGTTATGTTCATATTTACGCTTAGATATCCTCTGGATCACAAAGGCTACGACAGAAAGGTTTAAGGTTGAATGATGAACAGAAAACTTTCAAGTCAACTGACAAAAGTATTCGCTACAAATTTTCTCAATGAGGTTTAATCTGACACCTTTGTTCGTGAATGCTACCACCTTTTTCAAGATGACCCTGGTCTTTTCCGTCTCATCTGCCCACGGTAGAAAGCTTTTAACAGCCTGAAATGTATAAAAACGTATCAATGAAGTTTTATGACTTTATGAAAATCGATTTTGCAAGCTGACATGCATTTCAATCCATGGAAAAACATTAGTGAACATCAATTTCGAAGATTTTCAAATAACCTTTCTGCACAAGAATAATATTTCAAAAACTGTCAGTGGTTTTACAGCATTTCCTCCAGGATAAACCCAGGCCTATTTTCTACTTGGCTTATTTTCAATGCCTTTCTCAAATAAAGTTTGGGTTGGTAACAATAAGAGAAAATTAAAAGTAACTACGATTTTTCTGATGCTCATAAAATATTCCGATGCAAAGTAGTACGTCACGTGATTGTTGTTTTAGAACAACACTAACAGTAAGACATTCTCTAAGTCTCCCAGTATATCGTCTGTTAGCTGCAATTCAATTACAATATTTGTAACCTGGATTTTCTGTTGCCTTTGTGACGTAAGCATTCTTTTTTGCTCCTCCTTTTATTTGGTGAAGTAACAGGGATAAAATCGAACTCAACCTATTTTCAAGGCCAGTTAATTTCATGTCTCTTTAATGTAAAAATCTCGGTCTGTTTTAGATTAGAAACGTTTTGGATGCTGGCTTATTTTTGTATAAATATCACCCTTGCTTTTAATAGTAATCATACCAGTTCTGGTATGCATGTATTGTTAAACGAACAAAACCTTTGTCGAAAAATTCTTGTGCTTTCAGCCCCCTCCTTCCGATCCCCATCATATTTTTATTGACGCGTCTGGTAAAGGGATACAAGACGCTAGCACGAAGGAGAAATTTAAGAGAGAACACTGTCGCAAAGTACGTGGAATATAAAAGACTGATTTAAACTCAGGAAATAGGATTGAAGAAATAAACACCGTAGCAACATCAGTTGACCTACAGCTTCAATATAATTAATCGGAACGTATCAGATATTAAAAAAACAGACATGTAAGTCCTTAAAATTCTTACAAGTCACCGGATGCACTATTCAAAACAGATTAAACTTTAAAGGATAGGTACCTGCCAGTTTCAGTTGTTCTTATCAGTAAAATTGTAAGATAAAATAAAAGAATGCTTTTATTTCTTAAAAAATAAGGGCGAGAAAAATAGTTTAGGCCTTTGACAAGTCTTAAAAAAATACAGCAAGTTTCTATGTTAAAACCTGCTCAAGCGACCTAATCAATGACCCTTCGTTTCTACTGTAATATTTTACATAATATATCATTATCATCATCACCCCGTATCAAATATAGGTCATATATTAACGAAAATGGGTTGGAAGAATTGGAGGTAGAAAAGATTAGATAACCCTTAGATAACGTTGGAATACATAAAAAAATAGATTAATGATAAAGAATTCTACAAGACATAGTGCAACTAAGTGTATGGAACACTGAAAAGTGAAAAAAGAAAGAAAAAAGAAAAAGAAAAGAAGGAGGCAACGATCAGAGATGAGTTGACCCCAGACTTAAAAACATTATATTACATATTGGTCATGATATACCCAAAGATATAAGGAATTCAGATGGTGGCTTTGGCAAACAAATCAGAAATGAATGGTGGGAAACTGTGTATTACGTTTAGACTTGATGGTGACCTGAAATAAACGAATCTATTAAATGAGGAGTTTTTAAAAAGTCTTAAAAAAGGGTTATGTTGATTTTGTGACTTTTTTTGAAGATTACGTTCGCTCCTCTCCAAATGACATGTTGGATATTATCTTATAGCCAGTTCTCTTTCCATGAAACTTTTGATCTTGAAAATAACATTTATAGACCTCTTGAAAAAGAAAAAGGAAAACCCTATTTTCTATTCATAGTAAAACCCCCTATACGTGTTATCCTACCAGATAGGCAGATAATACCAAGCAATCGAAAAGCAATTGAAAATCGTGCAGCTTTTTTGATTATTTGACATTTTCCAGACAAAGCATGGTGAACTTTCATTTGTGTCAAATAGATAGAGGGTCAATTTTGGTTTTTAATCCCTACAGATGGTATTCTAGCATGCAAAGAACATTAAAATATGAAACTTTTTGTTTATTTGGTGCTAAAGGTCAAACTTATTTACCATTAGAGTCAATAAAAGGCATGCTGTTAACATCCAAAGGTAAAACTCAACTGGACCTGAATTACTCTCAGCTGCTCTGCACTCCCGCCAATTAATCCGTAAGATTATTTCACGATAGCTCAAAAATAAATCTCTTCGAAAGTTAAAAATGAGTCACGATAAATTTGTTCCACTGTGTACTGATTCGTAGAGGAAGTTGAAATGCACTTAAAAATAGCAGTTGTTTTTCGCAAATCTGATCTCACACGTGCAGGCTTCCAAATGCTCTTGTAAATTATTTTTGACGTCGCACAAATTTAAAAGTTGAATAACTTCCAAGCGAAAGTGCTACGAAAATATCCCCATATCCAAACAGCATGCAGAAAATACAGCCTTTGGCAGTCTAAGACATACTTCTGGCCTTCAATAGCGGAACTGTTTGGAACTAACAAAAGAAGGTGTGAAAAGCGAGTTCAAATAATCGATGCTCCGGGTAGAACAACCTCTTTAGTGTTGCCGGCAGTTGTTCTTAGGACAAGGAAAATATCTGATTTCTAAACCAGGGAGGACGGGGCTCTTTGGCCTAAGTGGGAAGTCTGTGTAGTGGAAACTACAAGAACAATTGTATGGGTGGATGATACTCACAAGCTGCTTTGGAACGCAAATAATCTAGTGGAGGTCATGCAAACAATTATACCCGCAACACGAAGGTATTGTGCTAATATGAGTGGATGGCCGCTGCGTTATGAAATCACCGATCGTGGAATTTGGTAGATGTGGCGCCCTTATCAAAATAAATGCCTTAACCAGAGTGTCGGGCAAACTTGAATGGACTGAATCAAACCCATGCGTCGTTTACTAACTTTTTGTGGGAGACTTAGATAACAATCAACCTCAACCGAGAATCTTACGTGATCTTGCTAATAATACAATGGCACTAATAGATGCTGATGATAGAGCAAATCATGTCAATGACAATAATGTACATACTATGAATAATCGAGAATGAAGAGAGCAGCAAAAGAGAGGGATTCTGAAAATAGACGATGAAGAAAGAAAAAGAGGAAGAAACTCTATGAAAAGAATGAAAGTTAGATGGGACGCCGAATGTCCAGTAAGTAAGAGGTCAGTCCAAAACATAACAGATAATGCCAAAAGGTTTAAGAAAGAATAATCCAACCAACAGTCAAAACAGTAACCAGGAGATAATACAAGTAGCACAAAAATGTTAACAATTTGGATGGGTGACTGAAATGAAGGTGAAACTCTTGATGATAGACGACGAGGAGCGCTTAAAAGATAGAGATTTCATGAAGCGTGTGAAAGAACGTTGGGGTATCCAGAACATCAAGATTCCAGCTTGCAAAAATTACGAAATAATGCAGCTTGCTTCAGGAAAGAAAAAGAGATTTCAAATCTGATCTTAGTACGACAACCAGGGCAAGTTCAACCAGATATGGATGAAGAAGAACCGGAGAAAGACCTGGTAAAGTCTCGAGGACCCAAACCGTCGTGAACGAAGCTTTAATCGATGAAATATAAATAGTTGAAAACGAACAGGAAATAGTTCGTTGGTTCGTTTTCGTGTCTCGGCTACAGCGTCTCTGTCCAGTAGCGGGCACACGATATTGCCGATGATGTGGGCTCCTCTAAGTCAGCAAGGTTGCAGTTTGGGTCGCCTGGACATTGCAGGAGGTGGTCCATAGTCTGTGTGGCGTTACAGCTGTAGGTGTCAGATGTTGATAATCCCATTCGTTTCATGAGAGGTTTGCATCTACCAGAACCAGTACGTAGACGGTTTAGGCTGCGCCACGTTGACCAGCCAAGATCGTGGCCAGTAGTAAGTTGACTTTGGGTACTACATCTCTGCTCTCAAAAGCTGTTGAGTTTGGTGATTCATCCCATAGTGCCTCCCACATGGTTTCTCGTTGAGATTGAGAAGATGAGACATTTTCATCTGGTATGGACAGGAAGCTATGTCTTGACTTTAGTCGAGTTAGAGGTGGTTATGCAACGGGTGACGCTCATCGGTGATTTGTAATAATCGTTCCCGATTAGAGGCGGATGTCCTTCTCACATGCCTGACAGAGCATACAGAGTAGGGACTGGTGTGGATCGTACGTTTGCCTTAACAATAGAGCAGTGTGATTTGAAAGAGAGTGTTCGATCTAGAGTGAAATAGTACTGGATAAAAATGACATAGAGCTTGAGCAACATTTCCGTGCACATTTTAGAGAAATCGATCACTGTACGTTACTTCAGGTAGAAACAAAATGTAAACTTTCGAAAGTGCCACTCACAGACCAGCTGAAAAACAGTGGCAATAAATTTCTTACAATACACCTCATGAATTTGAACACCATTTGGACAAATTTGGAAAAGCAGTCAGTTATACGTTGGGAGTAGGTAAACAAAAACACATGGAGGCAGGAGACATAAAACAAGTAAAAAAAAACAGGCGAGAGCAAACACTCAATTTGGAAACAAAAGAGCTGAGACAAGGCATTGCGAGAATAGGCAACGAGCTCCATAGGAGAAAAGTTAGGAAGAACGCTTCAAGGAAGGGGAAGGTCATAATCCAAAACCTTACAGCTAAGCTGAATTTGGGTTCAAATAAGCTGACAATGGCAAGGAAGCAGTGGCTTCAAAAGTTTCGATACAAGACGATCAAGATAAAGAAATACTTCGAAAAGAGATCATATGTACGAGCGACATCAGAAGACATTCTTCAAGAAGCTGGAAGGAACTGATGTCCGAGAGGGTAAAATACCCGATATGGAGAAATTTGTGATGTTCTATGGAGGCATCTGGAAAAGAAAAAAGAGAACAACAAACATGCCATGGATAGAAGAAGTGAAGAGAGCACGGCGAGGAAGTAAATGTGGTAGAAGACTTTGATATTAAGGATGAGAACCTCTGGAAAGAAATGAGAAAAGGGGAGGATTGGACAGCCCCGGGAATTGACAGTAGATAGAATTACTGGTAGAAAAAATTTGTACCTGCTCAAAAGGAGTTGATCAACGCATTTGTCTTGATGAAATTGGATCAAAACTTAATACCAATGTGGTGGAAGGACAGACCTTATATCCCAAACCAAATATCTTATATCTGTAATAAATGCAAAAGTAATACCCGCTTCAGCCTACAAAATTTGCAAAGTCAACAATGGTGAGCTTACCCAACTAAACTAAGTGGTAAAGAAAGAACTACGCGCGAATAATATGAATGTATGGAATAATATATGGAAGTCAGGGGAATGACGAAAGACTCCATCTCAGTCGAGAAGGAGGAAGAGGATTTAAGTAAACGAAAGAAATGTACAAGGGGATTCGCCTGCTTGTGGCTTGCTATATGTTGAAATAAAAAAGTCAGTGCATAAAAGCTGTTTGGAAAATGAAACAAATGGAAGAAGAAAACCTCATCATTGCAGAGTGTTTGACCTTTGGCATTTAAAGGTGAAAACATAAAACTAGATGATGAGCTGGTCGAGGCACAATGAAAACCAGCACGACGGAAAGTCAAAAGCACACTAAAAAGGGTGTAGAAAGTAGAGGAATTGAAAAGTATGTAACGAAAGAACAGCAAAGCAAGTAGTTTAGAGACCAGAAACGGAAATACCACCTGTGGCTAAAGCAGAATCTGCACCCACGGAAAAATCTGCATTAATGGATATCCTGAAACAGATGGTTGAAACAAGGTCGTGAAAGGTGACGAGGGGGTTGATAGGAGATGGAAGGTGCAGAGTTTCTTTTGAAGAGAATAAAGCCGTAGAACACTTAGTTGAAAATCGTAAAGTATTGACGAACAGTGAATACTTATCAAGGCACAACAGAGCTGATGAAATTTGAAACTGTATAAGCAAAAGAAAACAACCTAATCGGACAGGATGCGGCGTGATACAAGGAGAGATGGGAGCAAGGAACAGTTCTAGAGAACAAAGCGAAACTTGTTTGAGACGTTCGAGTTCCACCTGCGAAAAATTACGACGGCAAGGTGACCAGATTTAATACTTGAAGACAAAGAAGGGAAACGAATCTGGAAATGCGACATAGACTGTCCCCAACAAAGCTTAAACAAGAAAAGGGCGGAGAAACTGACGACATACCGACAGTTAGTATTAGAAATGAGGGAGTGACGTCCAGGATACATGAAAATGACGATAACTATAATAACTGTAATAACTGGCGCAATCGTTGGTAGCTTACAGAAAACGAGAAGTGAAATTTCGAAATTGATAACGGAGTGAGAATTAGTAATTAGGACTGTATCAGAGATACAAAAACACGATATAATGAATAGTGAGTCTACACTACGGAAAGTTATCGCAGGATAAATCCAAGGAGAAGGACAAATTTGATATGTTTTAACGACTCGTAAATGGGGCTCAAACGGTGCCCTTCAGAGGGTCTTTGTTTTTGGCAAGGAGGAATTTGCTTGGCTGGATGCCCTTCCTGACGCCAGATAATGACATTTTTCTCTTTGTAAGGTTCCAAATTCTTTTCGCCCGCTTTGGGAATCGAGCCCGGGGCCTTTTGGTTGTGGTACAGCTGCACTAACTATTAGGCCACGGTTCCTTAGAAAACAACAATCAGTAATCATAAAAAAATAACAGAAAAAGTAAAACTTGACAAGAGAATTGTGAAATAGTGTAATTTGTTCATCATTTACAGGTTACTTATAAAATTTATTTATTTCGCATAAAAATTTGCAATTTTTTATTCCGAAGCCAATGTGACATATTTTTCATCAACGTTCCAAATTTTAATGAAGGATACCAACAAAACTAAGGTGGAATGTATTTTTTAATGTCAATGAATGCCTCACATTTTATAAGTGTATGATATTCGAAGCCAGCTTCATTAATCATGCACATCCCACATTTACGTAAATTGTGATCAATTTTACGCCAACTTCCTGTTTCAACCATGTGTATCACACTGCTAATACGTGTGAGTGTGATACAACACACTTTAAATTGTAAACTGACAATCGGAAAAACTTGTAACTACCAAAGCCTCATTCGGTAAGTATAGTATACGTTGAAACCACTAAAAAATTGGAGCTGAGCTCTATGCAAAGCCTTTTTTGGATTGCGATTTTTCAATACATTATGGGGATATTTTTCAGATCTCATTCATCCGAAGGTGCATCCATGTCTTCAAAAAAGCGGGGGATTTAGTCTCGCAAAGCAAAACAGTTTCTCTTCTATGTGGGAACAAAATACCTCTTTAGGTATCGAGACAGGACAAACAAATAACATATATGTTGTTAGTGTGGGTTCATGGTATCAAGGAGGTTCTACATTCAAGTTCCGTCACGGTAAATTTCCTGACTTTCTCAAAAAGTCAACAATTGCTGTCAGGAGAGACAGCCAAGCGAAAAATTCCTTTCGGTTAGAAAAACGCACAATTGGGCACCACTTTTCATTGTGCTCGGGCACCTCAATGGTTAAAAGAGTCAAGGGAAAAAGACATGCAGTGCAAGCATTTTGTCACGACTAATTTGAAGAGGAAATTATGAACACATGGCAAAACCATATAAAAACAATAGAAGTAACCGGTTTCATTTCCACATATCTGGTGAATATACTTTACTTTACAAATTGTGAAGAGTACAGGTACATTAAACGCATCTAGCTGTCGCTGCTTCCTTTGGTTTCCGGAAACGCAACAAGGGCCGTTAATCGGACTTACGGCAATTCTACTGATCTTAAAATTCTCAGAGGGTAGAACTGGTAAACTGCCATTAGACTGAAGGGAAAATGGATCTGATTTCACTTCATTGCATACAAGACTAATGCCACACTATGCGAAGTAAGGAGGAAATTATGGAAAGATTCGGTAGATACATGTGATAAAACAACACGGGGTTAGGACAGATGTATTCATAATAATCCTACTCTCAAAACGTTAAAAAAACAGTAACGGAAAACTTTAATACCTGGTGAAGGGCTCTTTGCACAGTATCTTCAAAACGGGCCGTTTGTTCTTCAAGTTTTTTCTTCGTGTCCTCTAACGATTCCCGAAATTCTTTAACATCGCTAAAAAGAGTTGTATTTTGATGTTAAAATAAGTTTAAAGAGGAGAAAGGTCACGATTTAAGCACATGAAATGTAACATTCACATCCATACGAATAATACAACCGGTAGGGTATCGAAACCACATAACTTACTTACGCGATACCTCACCTACCCTCGATAAACCGCACAAAGTCATGTATACTTTTTGATATAAGGGACCTCCTATGTGCTATATTTATAAAAAACCATCTATTTCTATCAGTAAAGTGCCCTCTCTTTCAGCTTTCTATCTGCTTCGTCTCCACTTTTAAATATATATATATATATATATATATATATATATATTATTACGCTCCCTTACGAAAGTTTGGTTGAGCACTCTGTCTGAGATTTTAAAACGTAGGAGCTATCATATAATCATCATCATCATCATCATCATCATCATCATCATCATATTCGGTTTAACGTCCGTTTTACATGCTAGCATGTGTTGGACGCTTTCTTGAAATTGACTTCCAAATTATCCTATCCAATATAATATCATAATAATATCCTATATAATCTACAATATATATATAAAAGGGCAGAATAAATATTTAAATGAAAGCCATAAAATTAAATACTACACCCGTATAAAGATTAAAATGTGAAACAGACACTGGTAATAACATATTTTCTCGATTAAGAAAAACCCACCATAAAGTCAACTCTTTAACAAGCATTACAATCGGCAATTACTAAAGAAGTACCACATTTGCAGTTTACCTAAGCTATAAAAAATATTGTCTTTTACAGGCTATATTGTACTTATCAACGATTGAAAAGATTCAACAAATAATATTTTAAAATATTTCTTTATGAGAAAGGTCATAATTCCTAAAACAACAAATTCCATAACCTAGTAACCAGGCCTTGCAAAAACATTGCAACAGTATCTAGTAAAGAACACATAATTACCATACTTAATATAAAAGCGCTTAGAAGAGAAATGACGCAACCTTGGTTAAAAATTTGAAATATCTGGTTCAGATGTGGAGGAGTACCGTTTTTTTCCAACGGAGAGGTGATCACTATATCCGAGCCAGTGATTCAATAAAAACTGGACAAGTTAGTAAAGCCTACATCGCATTCACAGCGTGATGTGTGTAGGAGTTGATAAACTTGCTCTATTAACCTAAAACGCGGCAATTTCTGCCTTGTAAGGGGTAAATTTATTGAGAAAATATACAGAAAAATTTAGTAGCCTTCAGAACCAAAACAAGAAAAACATACTTACGTAATCCATTTGGCGAATGCAGTATGTAAACTAGCTCTGTGCTCCTTTATTTCTTCAAACTGTTTTTTAATTACACCAAAACTCTCCATTATCCTATCCCTGTAATGATAAGGAAATATTCAAAAGTATATTTTATGGAATGTAACTGTTGCATCCCAGGTTAGAAATCAGCCGAAGTAGGGGGATCAAATGGGAATATTAAAGCGAGGGTACTAGCTCAACATCTTTAAAGCATCAAATCAACTATCCTGGTAGTAAACTTTAAGTTAAAAGGTGCAAATAGGATTTGCGGGAATAATTTGGTCTAATCTTAACAAATAAATGCAATGTATTTTAGATGGGGAAGTTTCATCATGGCAATCTTCCAATGTATTTGAAAAGCATGTATCGGTATAACGGTCATGTTAAACTTCTTATCATCATTTTAAAGAATGCTCATTGGCTGATCAGATTTGCACCCTCTGACGTATAAGGCGGTACTAACACATCCCCAAATGCTAGCCGTCCTTTGTAGACGACATCTGTACTACGTATCTAAGTCATGCTCCATCCAAACCTTAAGAAGGTCCTATCGTGCATTTCTTCACATGGGGTCATTCACAGTTTACTTTCCCGGTTCGTTAGATTCTGTCAATACCAATTTTTCACTGAACAATTCATGTTTCCAAAATCATGTAGTTTATAATGTAGTTCAATGACATAGGATATATGCAATAATCTCACTAATCGTTTAAATTACTTTTGTTTACAAAATTTCGTTACAAAAATTGTTTTTTAAATTCACGAATATTTAGGATTATATAGAAGCAATGCCAAAACGTTCAGCTATGTAAAATTCACAGTCAAATGAACGCCACAAAGATCTCTAACATAATTTACTCAATCAACGTGCACTCATTTTTAATAAAAGCGTCCTATTGTATGAATGAATGCCGTGGATCCTGGGAGAATAGAAACTTTGGCACTGGGAGAATAGCAACAACGTCCGCACTGAGAGGCCATCCTGCCTTAACTCGTTTACTACTTTCAACAGGCCAGCTTAGTATATGTATGGCTTCACTGAAGTATGGCTCCAAGGAATTGTTCTGTTTAGGTTATCACCAGTTTCAGTAAGAATGCGACGCAGCAAAGTGGTAAAGCTGCTGCTTTGCAGATTATGCCATTATATTTCCAAAGGCTAGTGTAGAACCTAAGCACAAAGCGCTAATGGCCAACAGAAAACCACTGCTGAGTTACTCCCTGCTATCGTCGTGAAATCGAAAGCCAATGTCAACAGATAACGACATTAATAAAAATTGGAAAAAATGCAGAAGTTGCCTCGTCTGGTAGGGAATCCCATGAACCTCAGGTGGTCTTTGCTCATCACCATAGCAACATAGGGTGTTAGGGCCATGTATCAAACATAAAAACTGGTAAACAAGAAATAAATGAAATGACTCAACAACAATATGCCAGGTATTAATAAAACCGGATGGAGAGGTACAGCTCAGTTGAACTCTTATAAATCTAATCTAAACTTTAGGATGAAACAAATGTAAATGAAGAAAGAATTTGTGTTACATACAATTGAGATGAAAATTATGAAGGGGTTTTCGTCGATTTCAGACAGAGCAGTGATGATAAAAAAAATACACACCCATCGAATACCAATCTAATTTACGTTTATGCACTTATGTCTGATAGCTCTGAAGAAAAAATACAGCAGTTTTTACATTGATGCAGAGCAGGAGGTGAACGAAGCAAACCACAGTAGAATGCAAAAATCCAAGGTAATTTTAATGCTTACGTGCACTTAGAAGAGCATAAAGGCACTGTTGTGTCACAAGCTCAAGGAAAAAAGCACGATAGAGGGGGTTTACTGGTCTAAAAGGCTGGAAATGATAATTGATAAAACCTGGTTTAAGCAGCACAAGCGAAGATCATGGGCATCGAGGAAGGCTGGAAGAAGGCTGGAAGAACCCTGGACGAACCCCTCGCAAAAAATGGTCAAAATCAGCCTTCAGTCAACCGACAAAACGTATAAAAAGCATTAAGACCTCAACGAGACCTTCAAAAGGAGTTGAGGTGTAGGACATGAATAGCAGGGCGCAGGATAGATGCATCAGAGACGTGGTTCGTTCAACTTATGCGACGAGTGTCATACACAGGGAGAGTGGCAAATGGATACATTTTAAGGACAGCGGGGTAAATGAAATCAGTGGAGTTAAAAAAGAAAGAGGCAAGCTACATTCTCTGAAAGCATCATGAGGCACAGCAAGCTTGGAGGAACTGAAAATAACAGGATTGAAGGAAAACAAAGTCGTTATGGACAAAGACAGCGAATGGAGAACAGTAAGCTATTCTCAATAAGCCAACTGAACAAAAATGACGGCATCAGATGTCCACAAGATCGAGATGAATGAAACTACGTAATTTTGGCGGCTCTAGGCAAGGCACATGAACAAAGAAAAATTATGTCTGTAAGGTCTTTGAGCTAGTACGAAACGTTTTCAGGGAAAATACATTAAACCGATTACAAAGTCTGCATAAATCAGTGAGTTTCTCTCTCTCTCTCTCTCTCTCTCTCTCTCTCTCTCTCTCTCTCTCTCTCTCTCTCT
>RDPX01000363.1:30094-43728 GCA_003991215.1 Morbakka virulenta
CTCTCTCTCTCTCTCTCTCTCTCTCTCTCTCTCTCTCTCTCTCTCTCTCTCTCTCTCTCTCTCTCTCTCTCTCTCTCTCTCTCTCTTGTCTTCTCATATTTTCCCTCTACCCTGAACACACGCAACATGTCCATAATAGTCAGACCTTGCATTGTGTATTGGTGTCATCTTTTGGTTGAAGCTCCTGCCTGGTCTCTCGGCATTCTCAATCATAATTAACTTCGAATCGAAAATATCTTCGAACCGTCTCTGGCTGCTTAACTCCCACCCCTTTTTTGTTGCCGTCACTATGCATCTTCCTCTTTTTTTCTACAATTATTCTATGTAAATTGTTCCAACAAGCGCTCTTCTTTTGTTCTTTTCTTGAACGTTTTTGGACCGCCTGTAGGTATTGCTAAAGGTGCTCATCCAAATATCTTCTTCCAGCCTGTCCGCAAAAATTTTATTCTACTAGTTTCTTTCGGGTTGCATAGAAACTTTGGAACTCTCTCTCTCTCTCTCGTCCTCTTGCTTACAAGATGATTTTGACCTTTCAACTTTTAAATACTCTTTTAATCGTCATTTTCTTCCGTTTCTTGAATTACCCTTTCTTTTCCGTCTGTTAAATCCTGGCGAGGATGTGATCGCTTACGGCCTTTCTATGAGTGAACAAGAATAATAAAACAAGAAGACTAAGTCAATGCTCATGCACACACGTACAACTGTGGAGCTTGAAACTTTGCTTTAAGACCAAAATATCATTTTGTTTACAGCTATCCTTAAACATGCACACCATTTTTTTAAGTGTAGAATACGTCACCCGAGCTACCGGAGTTTCTGCCTAAGTGATCGAGAAAAGAAAAGGAAGATGAGGAAGAAGAAAAGGAGGAGAAGGAAGAAGAAGAAAAGGAGGAGAAGGAAGAAGAAGAAAAGGAGGAGGAGGAAGAAGAAAACAAAAAAGAAGTCAACAGAATTTAGCATGGTATTTCGCAAGTTAGTCAATTTTTTTTTCTCATCATAAACCGTACAACTCAAAAGCATCTCTCAAAATTATCTTACTCTAGTGAAAAAATAAATAGCTCCAATAAAGGAGACAGCTCTGTACTTAGTCCATCATAGTCCTCTACCAAACCATGCAGTTGATCTGCTCCTTAATGCTTAGTGAATTAGACCGTTGTAGAAGGAAATACCACCACTTCCCTTTTATTAACAACCATGGAAAAGTTAAGGTGGTTATTTCTTATCAGTTGGAAAAGCTATACAAGCATAGCTGTCACATTAAGTTGCGTAAGAATTTGAGCAAATCATTGATAGAAATTATCCATATTTTTTTTTTGTTTGAAGTGAAAATTTCCTTTTGGAGGCAGTATTCAAAATAAGGGATACCTGGCAGAAATATGCTCTTTTTGAACCTCTTAAGCCATAAACTTTTGTTAAATGAGTAATGAAATAAATGGTCCGAGGAAACATGCACAACGTTCCATAAATACATGCATAAATATACTTGAGTCTTGAATCCTAGAGCGACATCAACACGGAAACATCAGTCTAATAAATCATTTTCGTATAGTTCAAGCCAAGTACAGTCTTTTTATCACCTAATTATACATTGAGTATTTTCTAAGCAGGCTTAACGGGAACGTGCCGATGGGACACAATAATTCCTCACGGCTTGGAAAAAAATTTAAAGACCCAGAAATAACTTGTTTGGTTCAGGTGTTGCTGCTACGCTTCAATATTTGCCTTTTCTCTCCATCAACCCTTTTTCGCTAGAACCAATTTAGTTTGTTGTATTTCGTGTGGCTCATTTCTCTCAACGTCTTCATCCTTATGCAGTTGCTGGTCCTCGTAGTAGCAAATCTCTTTCTATAAATGTAGTATCTTCCATCAGACAGATAGATAGATCGTGGAACCCTTTGGCTTCTGAGTGATTTCCTTCATTTATAGTTTTAAAGTCCAAAGTCAACTCACTTTGCACCTAAGTTTTTCTTTTCTATCCATATAGTTGTCGCTTTATGCCTTTTATGGTCTTTTACCATAAAAAATATTGACCTGCAAAAATATTTTGCCTTTATGTGGGATTTCGAGGGAAATCCCTCATAAATAGTCGTTATACAGTTATTCTCTTCTACTTACTTATCAGCTCTGTGGATGAGATCCTCTAGATTTGTTGGACCTGGACAAAACAGGGGAAAAAGGTGACTTTGAAAAACAAAAATGTAATACCAAACTATTTCTACAAAACGCAACAAACACACACCTTCAATTCAAAAAATGTGCTTATTAATTATGCAAGATACAGCATTCGGCATAGCATTGGCATGTGATATGTCGTCTAACAAACCGGAAGACGTTTGTCCTCATGTTGGAGTTGACTCCAACAAATGATGTGACGTGATGAGGAAAAGAAGAATAAGCAAGAAAGAAGTACATGCACATACACACACACACACACACATATTGCTGAGCGAAAAAACCACTGAACGTATGACTTTGTCCTCTGGCAGTCACATTGCATATGATTTATACCCAAACCCATATATTATCATTACCTTTATGATAATAATAATCATAACCATAACATAAAATAATAATAATAATAACCATATGTTATCATTACCATTATCGTTACCTTTAAAGAATGGCAAAAATCTCGATAGCAAAAAAGTATGCTTTTAAGTATGCTTCTAAGCCTGTAGAGTGTACAAAGAAATCTTCCCAAAATAAAGTTAACAGCCAATTTTTTTACGAGTAAAAATTTCTGCAGCCTACTTTCTTATTTTCATGTGAAGATGAATCAATGCATTTTGAAGGAGTCGATTTAGATCCTGGACAAAAGTCCGGGAAATATTCCATTTTCCAAAGTTTTGAAAATTTCTGCCTCTAAATTAGTGAGAAATACCGAACTTTACTAAATAACTGCAAACAGCTTTGTTACTGAGTATCTGAATAACACAAGATGCGCTTGATACCATTTCACTGTATCTATCAACAAACCATGCGGCAATCTATCAAACTACTGCGTTACACCATTGACATAATATTCTTTAATTTTCCACTAATAAATATTCTGTTTAATTAAATGTCGGCACAGAATATGCACATTTCTTTACATAATACTGAAGTATTCCTTAGGAACTTTTAATTGAAACAACGAATGGAAGAATAAAAATGATACTGGATACAAGGTTTCCAAGTCTTCATTAAACTTTACATTAGTACTTGATGCTGGTCATCTCGCCAATACCCAGTATATGATGAAGTTTCATGTTCAAATCTACAACGGATTCAACTACAAAACATTCAGCAAACGCAACTTCGATTAAAATGAGAAGATAACTTACGGCGTGTGATCCTTCTATCTTTAGAAAATTGTATGAAGATGTCTTCGATGATTTTCACCTGGCTACTTATTGTCTTAACCCTGAAATTAAACAAAAATAAAGTGACTATGACCATCTATCATATGATAGAGGAAAGCACGTAGAAGCCAAGCAGTTCCACAATTAACTATCCGAAGACGAAACCTGCATAAAAAATATTATAGATCTGGTATTCATATTAAGATTTCTTTATTGTAATAGAAGTAGATTGATAAAATAATCATTAAAAAACCAACAGGCTTGAAAGCTCCACAGTAAACCTCCTGTTATCATCATCATCATCAAACGGAAGGATCGTTATCATGATCCGCCGTGGCAGGCCCAACAATTCTTCTTCACTTTTCCCGGTCTCTTGAATTATCTAGCATCTGAGTCGTCATCATTCCTGTTATCTTTTTAATGTTATCAGATATTCTTGTCTTTAGTCTTCCTCTTCTGTTTATGCTGTGTGGAATTAAAAACCTTTAAAAATCCAAAGACCCAAATAAGTCTCAGATCAAAATGAGGTGATGACTGAAAGCAGCAAAGATCATGGCAATTCTATTGTCAAATATTACCAATATTTTAATTATCGTTAAGGTTAATACGACATCATTCTTACCATGGTTTTTCACGTAAATCGCCAGTCAAGAGATTCCATTTGTCCTTGAGGGTTGCTCCTTCCGATAAATTCTTGCTAAAAACTTTCAGACTATCCAATGCTGCCTTGCACTACAGGTGAAAAGAAAATCCGAAATAAATTTACATAAATGAAAAATTCACTCCACAGAAAAATGGGAAAATTTATGCCAATAATCCCCAATTTCCGACTACCGGCTTTTCTCAGTTCATTAAAAAGGAGTGGAAGTGAACAAGAGTCGCGCCGGGAAAACAAGTTGGTTAGAAAAAACTACAGCCAAGCAGAAGTTACCTTTTCGTCCTCCGTAACCTGACAAATGTGAAAAGCCATGTGACAACAAACAATAACCCCCCCCCCCCCTATCCTAGTTGGCTCAACACCTATGAGAAATTGAGCAACTTGCAAGTTAAATAATAATTCAAGTACAAAATAAAAAATAATATCTATTCTTCAAACATTACCATTGTCTATGGTTTAGAAAGTGAATAGTTATAAACAAAAAGTTAAATGAGATTTATTAAAGGTAGCTGTGCAAGAGATATCAAAGTTACCTAAGACCCTTCTTCAAATTAAGTGAACTGTTACTATTTTGCAAACTACAAATGATTCTACTTAGTTTTATTTTACTTATCTGAATTCTAAGGCAATCAAATAAACTAATGATATTGTGTTTTTATGATTCTTCTTTTTTCCTTCTTCTTCAGTTAGATCAATGCTGATCCGCTGTGCCTAGTCTAATGAACTGATGCCACATCTTTCTATCTTCCGCATGCTTCGTCGCATCGGGAAAAGTGGGGCCAGTCATTTGCTTGATTCACGTGGTTTTTGTCGCCCTCTTGATCTTTCTCCTTGAATCATTCCGGTCACTATCGTTATCACTATACCACTGCTTATAGCAATGTGGTCAAAATATCTGTGTCGTTTGGCTTTGATGTCTCTCACCAGCAACAAACTGTCATCGGCTTTGTCCGGAACAGGTGCGTTCGTCTTTTTCATCATTCAAGTCATCCTTTGCATAAACAGGTAGCTCCAAAATTCGAAAGTGACCAGGCTTGTTGCATCTGATTTCCTCATAGTCCAGCACTCGCCGTCATACACTGCTATTGGTAATACTAACGATGTTAAGAGGAGTAAGGCCCTCGGTATTTTGATGACACTGGCGTTCCAGACAGTGGTGGGTGCGACTGCAGTGGTTTTGGCCATTTCAATCCGGTTTTTCTTTTAAAAAGGTATAGCAATTTAAACAATTCAGAAAAAAAATCACAGTTCTTAACCCAACCTTCACGTTATACTTTAGTTCGGTGGAAACCTACTTTTGAAACAACCTTCCCCTTCCACTCCGCGGTATAGGTACAAAAGGGCTCTATACAAGGTATAGGAAGGTGTCTGCGTATGTGGAGGAGAGAGAAAAGAGATACTTTAATGACGGTCGGAGGTTGAAGATGTGGGTGGATTTACTACAGTTTTTGTAAAGAATTTTCACTTCTCAGTTTTCGTTACCTTCCATCTCCCTCATGTTTAAACATGCTTAAAGACTAGGCTTGAGTAAACGCCGAACATTTCTCGCTCGAGCGCTCGGTTATCATGTCCAGCGACCAACCAGTCCGTTCCAGCACGTTGCTCTGACTATTATTTTGGTGAAACCATTATTTAACGGTAAAACAGCTGTAAATTGAGAAAATAACCAACCTTTACCAGAAAAGCATCTTCGCGAAATTGCGTCATTGCTTGCATTTTTTTGGTGCTATATTTACTAGAGAAAANCCTTCCACTCCGCGGTATAGGTACAAAAGGGCTCTATACAAGGTATAGGAAGGTGTCTGCGTATGTGGAGGAGAGAGAAAAGAGATACTTTAATGACGGTCGGAGGTTGAAGATGTGGGTGGATTTACTACAGTTTTTGTAAAGAATTTTCTCTTCTCAGTTTTCGTTACCTTCCATCTCCCTCATGTTTAAACATGCTTAAAGACTAGGCTTGAGTAAACGCCGAACATTCCTCGCTCGAGCGCTCGGTTATCATGTCCAGTGGTGCTATATTTACTAGAGAAAAAAAATCCAACCAAAAATCGTTTATCTATACGCTATTAATTTCTTGAGCGATCTGTTTTTGGCTGGCCATCAAGCCGATACACGAGCTTCTGATCGATTGCCATAAGCCTTATATAGACTCGGCAACTGTGACTTCTTTAGCATAAACAGGACAGAAATAGGAAATTCAGAACAAAAATTGAACTATTCGAACATACCTTCTGAACTTCGTCAAAACTTTGAATACTTTTACCTGTAACAAAAATAAAATTATAGTGTTAGAGGTGGGTGTTTTTAGCAATAAGACTGACAGTCGTCAACAACGTATTTTATGAATTGGCTCGGCAAACCACAATACAATATCGTTTCATGTACCTGTCCCAAACTGGTAGGTACTGTGGCAGCTCTTTTCCATACGACAGAAATAACAAGCAAAGTAAACAGCAAACCTTCTGACTAACATTTAGTTACAATCAACAATCATCTGCATCATCCCATCTCCCACCCATGGGAATAGAACAAATTCTTCTGGTTCTTTTAGACAACAGAAAACTATTTGTGCCCATCCTTACGTATCCAATCTTGAGCTTGTACAGTGAACAAGGCAACCATTGTAAGTCAAATGTTTTTGTTGTTCATTCTTCTTGAACTTCTAAAACATCAATCAGATGTTTTAGAAGTTCATTCCTGTTTGTTGGTGAAAAATTTACGAAACAAACGCAAATTCTTCGTCAAAACAGTTGACTTGCTTATTTGTGCTTCTACTTTCTCAACTTCTGTTTGCAAAGCACCAGAGTTCATCGATTTCTTTATTCTTGACTTTCGAAGATTTGATCAATCGGTATTGTTGTTTTCCTAGAATATACCCCCAGCAAAGATTACTATTACCACTTCTTAGTCAAAAAACAACAAAGAAAGGAAAACAAAAGAAATTAAAAAACAACAACAGGTGAATAATTTCAAAAACAATACAAAGCAGTAGAAAAGGGTATGACAAAGAAAAAGGTGCGACAAAGAAAAGGTGCGACAAAGAAAAGGTTATGATGACAAAGAAAAGGGAATGACAAAGAAAAGGGAATGACAAAGAAAAGGGTATGACAATGATAAGGGCATGACAAAGAAAACGGTATGAGGGTATGACAAAGATGAGGGTATGACAAAGATCAGGATATGACAAAAAGGGTATGACAAAGAAAGGGTATGACAATGATAAGGGCATGGCAAAGAAAACGTATGAGGGTATGACAAAGATGAGGGTATGACAAAGATCAGGATATGACAAAAAGGGTATGACAAAGAAAACGGCATGACAATGATAAGGGCATGGCTAAGAAAAGGGTATGATGGTATGACAAAGATGAGGGTATGACAAAGAAATTGGTATGACAATTATAAGGGCATGGCAAAGAAAAGGGTATGAGGGTATGACAAAGATGAGGGTATGACAAAGATGAGAGTATGACAAAGAAATGTGTATGACAAAGAAATGTGTATGACAAAGATAAGGGTATGGCATAAGATAAGATATTTCGGGCTTTTGAAAAGGTAACGGTAAAAACGAAAAGTTCAGAATAACAGGTACCATCAAAATAAAACTAGGTATAATGATAACCAAAACATAAAGAACAGCTAAAGGTAGACAAGAACGCGAGAAACCTGATTTCGAAAACTAAACCAAAGATACACATTCTGGAAATTTAAAGGATTCAAAATTGACTAGGAATTTTGGTCTAGCAATCTTGTTGGCTTATTACCAACTTAACTTTTCTGAGATATATACCCATCTATTAAATTATTACACCTATTCTTTGTTATCATTGATTATATGTGAGAAATAACATAAAAACTAAATGACAAGTAGCAGGCTAGGGAAGTTTAGCAGAGCACGACAAAACTTCTACCCCGATAGAAAGAAACCGTTATGGAATAATACTGGTTTCACCTAGTACCTAGATTTGTGACGAAATCTTATGAAGAGCCTAGAGATCCAAAAGGTATGATGGTACCCCGAGTGCAAACAGACATTATTGCAAAAGGAATGTCCGCGGTAAGATATGAAATGTCTGTATTTTTAATAAAAACTATTTCATAATGTTAGAAACATGCAGAAAATGTGCACATCGGAGATTTATATGATTAATTTAGTGACCCATTGTTCTAATATTAGCAAACAGATGATGTGCTATATGTGATGCGCAGACGCAATGGTGCCTTGCATAATGACTATACCGAGTTCGAGATAGCAAAGCGTAGAAGCCTCTCTGCGTTGTAAGGTCATGCAATAAAGAAAAATATTCCTATTCCCGCAAGGCCATAATATCGCTCGCCAGTTAACCCGAGGAGAGGGGATAATCAAAGTTTTAATTACGCCGGGTTGACACTTTGTGTCAAATATCTCAACTAAAATTAATTAGCCTGTCTGTGTTGAGCAAATAACACCCTTTACAATGCTGAAATCTGGTCTCTTGTGATCATTCTTTATTAATAACGAAAAAAGGTTTCTACTGAATTTATTCAACAACAAATATCCATATTGTAAGCTAACCTTCTATTTGCTCCATGGCGCAATACTGGTAAAGTTCACACATAGTATGCAGCTCTCTCTTGCATCTAAAAACAAAAGAAAGCTTTGTAAGTCTGCTTTATGTCAGAGAAGGATATTATCACCTTTTTAATACCTAACTATTTTCTGAGTATCCACGTCAAGCGTTAAACTAGGTCGCATCAGGTAAAGTTCAGCATGGAACAATTAATCAAAAGTATATTAAAATATGTATATTCGTGATGCACAAAATTCCCTTGTTTAAGTTAGTGTTTTGGGAAAATAGCCTCGTGCTATTGTCTGTATTTTCAGTTCATACTTATCTACAACTGCCCTGTTTCATGAGGGTAGATCTTTACATATAAAAAACCCTGCCATGCTGCATCTCTGTAAAAAAACCTTTGCGAATTGACAGTTATTGGAGAAGTAAAAACATTCCAACATTTCTTGCTGGAACAATTTAAATGCAATGCTCGAGTGAAGATTTCTCAGAAGAAAAGTGGGGGTTTCTTTCACAGTGAAGCACCATTTTACTGCAACCTTCTTTCCATTTCCCGTTTATTTATAACAAAATGTTTCTTTACACTTTTGCATTCACTATTTACCACCATGAACAGGATGACCTGTTGACGGTAGTCATCAAGGTTCTCAACAAGGCTAGCGCTAGCAGTACCGTTATCCACCTTTTTCATTTTTAGCGATTTTTCATCGCTAAAATGAGAATCTACAAAAGAGCAGCATCTTATCTTTGGAAATTTGAATTTTGGCTAAAACTTACAACACAATGCGTCAAGTTTGACCTCATATAAGTTTCAGACAAAAGAAAATTAACGCAAACAAACTTGTAACTTGGCAGCTACATCTTAATTAAGCTCGTATCCACTTAAATGTCCGGTTCCTCGTGCAGCCTGCTACGGGTATTTCGACCAACTGATACTTTTCTCACCCTGACACGTTTGAAAAACTTTCCTCATTTTTTCTGCCAATTCTTTTTATCGCATTTTAGGTTCTATGTAGACGATCTTTTAGTCTCTTTACTTTAATCAAACCAGCAATGAATTAACCTTTATTTCCCCTGCTTGCGCTCTCCCGAGACTATAAAAATACGGTTCAAAGTTTTGTTTAAATCTAGCAAAAAAGTCAATTGTTCTAAATATATTTACAACTGTAGCTACCTAGAAACAAAGAACAAGTTTACACATGGTAATATCAGGGCTAATTCAAGTAAAATATATTAACTACATTTAAACAATCAAATTCAGGGTAAAAATTAAACATATGCATTATTACTATTAAAAAAATACATTGCAATACTAGTAAAAAAAATTTTTTTTAAATTTAATTTGATACCTTAAATGTCTCGATGATGCTGAGAATACATACAACCATTCCACTTTTACCCTTCCCATTTTCCTGTGGGTGATAACAGTTTACGAAGAATTTTGCAGAGAATAAAGCAGAGGCCAAAGGAAATAGGCGTTTATCTTAACCTGCTCTTTGCGTTATCAAAAAATAGAATAGTCTCAATAAACATTATTCGGCTGATTTTGGGTTTCCCTGGCACTATTTTCCAGCTTTAATAGAAACAAGACAAGAGCTTTGCTTAAGAAATAACTGCCGACATTAATTAAGCTTTATTTAGACTAACTTCCTCCAACGTTCCAGGATGCTAGAGCTGCACGTTCTGAACAGCAAGTTCATTTTGGTACAGCCCTCTCGATCCCAGTCAAAGTTGCACCAGCATCTTTAAGATCGCCTCACACTGCTCGGCGCTATGTGTTTCTTGACGCCCTTATTTTACCTTTTTCCTCACGGAGATAATCTCATTCAAGTTTTTAGATCCTTGGTTTTGGATGTGCAGGATGTATTTTAGTGACCAAGAAGTCGTCGTGTTACAGTAACATGGAAAGACTGAACTTTACAATTTCTCAAGATATCTTCATTTTTGATTCCCTCCAAAAATATTTTCATTCTTCAATGTTCCGCTTCCAAAGACAAAGGTGGGTAAAACTGTAAAAATCAGCAATGAAATCTTAGTAGCTTTATTAATCATGAATGGTTTTTGTATATCCCTTGTAATCATTGAAAGCAGCCTTAACAATTTGGAGATTTGATTAGTTTACTTGCCTTTATTATAACTAAGCACACTGATTAAACCAAATATGAAATGGTGTTTACGTCTTCTACAGCCACCCTAATTTCACCAGCCTACCAATTTAAGGTTAGGTAGTAACAACCTGCATCATATTGGTCTTAGCCCAATCTTTCTGGCCTGTCCATTATGACTTTTGTTTTCACCTCCTGCCTTTCTACTCTTGCATTTAACAGAAAAGCGATTTTATCGGCATTATACAAGTCAGAAAATCTCTTTTCCATTTTCCATTGCATTCCAGCTCTTTTCTAATTGGCTGTTTTTCACAAAATCACAAAAATATAAACAGGAGAGGCGGTAAAATTTTGCCTTGGTGGGCACTCGACGCCTAACAATGTTCTTACAAAATTACAAGAATTTTCGTTTGGGCTCTTGAAGATTATCAGGAACTGATCAGAATACCGAAGTGACTTGCTCTTTTCCGTGTCAAACATGGTAAATACTATAAAAACCTTGAAATAAAAAAGTGATGTCTAGAGGCTGATGTTATGAAACTCATTGCTTTAAAATTACAATGTTTTTCAGTGTAAACTCTAAACGACCGGAGGGTGAAAACGCGCCACTTCTGTCCTTAAAATATCATCAATGCTTTTGCCAGTCCCTGCCAGTCTTAATGATAAGATACAACAAAACATTCCAGAAACAGAAATGAAGCACCTTTCCTTTCATGTCATCTATTGGATTTTTCTTCTTGGGACCTTTGGCTCTTACCTCCCTTTTCCTTTTCAGTAAGGCCTTGTTTTTGTTGCCAGCAGCCGTGAAAGAAGTCTTCCATGGAATTAATTACTGTGATAAACCAGGTGGTTAGGAAGAAATTCTATACTTTCTCCTTAAATGTGGTACGTTTTTGACTTAGTTCTCTTTTAAGGTAATAACAACAGGCATGCTGTGTGAAACGTTTTCGATCTACTCTGTCAACTAATTAAAAGCCAACCAAATAAATAACAAGAGGAAAAGGTCACACATTTAATGTCCAGACAACGGCAATAAATGGAGAGCTTTGATTATGCTCAGATACGTGTTAGCTATTTGATGGGTATTTGACCTGAGACTTTAAACTACCTCTAACCTCACCTCCGTCATCTCAGTCACTTCCGTAACCTCAGTCACCTCACCTCACACCATTACACTCACCTTGAATAACTGTATTTGAATTAATTATCCTTCATACGTCAGATCACGAACGAGTATGACCACTACTGAATTATTCCTCTGTCAGAACTGACGTCATAACCTAACAGGACTTATGCTCAATAGCTCAATTCCTTCACCATTCCGCCGGGAAGATGTTTTCCTCAAGATCACTTACAACAAGTATTCAAGATTCATCGGGTTCTTTTTTCAATTTTCATTTAGTTTCCTAAACTTGGCAAGATAACCAACTGTTGGTGTGCATAGTTTAAACGCACGTGTCAGTCTCCTCTGCAAGGTGCTCATGAGAAAATTCTTTATTGATACGTCCAAATGTATTAAAATCTTAATTTTCTCTTCGCTACAAATAATTATACGGTCACTTTGTATATAGAAATGGTTAAGCTTCTCAGCTTGACATTTGGATAATTCAAACAGTTGTTAAGAAACAAGACAATTAATGTTCTGCAACTTTCTGAAATGTTTAAGTATTAATGAAAATCACGTTGTCGGAAATGCAGCTGCAATTTTTACCTGCTCAGAAGTGAATCTTCAACACCACAGTAGGCTTCGAAGTAATGCCAGAGATAATTAAGCGCTAAAATAATCTTTTGAAGGACTTGGCTGTTGAACGGAAAATAAAATAATGCTTAATTTTTTAAAAAATTACCAGGTTTTTAGATTTAATACGGCGAAATAAAAACCAATTTTTACAGAACAAAATAAAATCTATGTTTAACTAAGGCTAAAGGGCATTCCGAATTCTGGAACAAAAAAGGTAAGGCATATTGGCATCTCGTATCCATTAAGATACAACTTCAGTCAATTAACATCAATAATATTTGTACGTCAAATGACATTTATGAATACAATACACTTCTGATTATCCCAACTGGATGAGAAATTGACAGAAAATGAGAATTATTAAGTATTTGGATAAAGGAGAAAAAGCCTAAAATAATATTTAAACGTCAAATGACATTTATGATTACAATACACTTCTGATTATCCAAACTGGACCAGAAATTGACAGAAAATGAGAATTATTAAATATTTGGATAAACGAGAAAAAGCCTAAAATGTTTTGAGTGTCGGTTGTGGACAATAAAGGGGAAAACTCTTTAATTGACTCAGAAGTAATCTATGAATTATTATTGATGATGGTTTTAATGGTAAAAACAAACTCTTTCTTTTTCCTTTTACTTCTTCGATCTTGGCGAGAAGCCACTTTGGTGCTGAGGGGTCCTTTTCTTAATGAAATCTTTTTGTTGTTACTTGCTAACCCCGATAGTAGAAGCTCATGGTGGTGACCTGATTGGGGAAATCAGCTGTGAATTAAGCCAGATCTATTTTCTAGAGAAGTTTGATACATAGGGTCGAGTGTCATGCCGGATTTGAACAGCGTTTGCAGTTGGAGGACTAAGATGACCATGGCGATATTAGTCGCAATAAAATGGGGAAATTAAAAACTGTCGTTTCCATTGCTATTGCAGGTATTGAAAGAAATTAAAGAAAGGACTTGTCAACATGCCGATAGCTAATGCGCTCATTGAGGTTTACAAATTACAAAAGTCGATGTGGTGGTAGTAGTAGTAGTAGTAGTAGTAGTAGTAGTAGTAGTAGTAGTAGTAGTAGTAGTAGTAGTAGTAGTAGTAGTAGTAGTAGTAGTAGTAGTAGTAGTAGTAGATAGTAGTAGTAGTAGTAGTAGTAGTAGTAGTAGTAGTAGTAGTAGTAGTAGTAGTAGTAGTAGTAGTAGTAGTAGTAGTAGTAGTAGTAGTAGTAGTAGTAGAAGTAGTAGTA
>RDPX01000363.1:54009-79224 GCA_003991215.1 Morbakka virulenta
ATTCATAATAATTATTTCAAATATTTTGTATTAAGTACTGACTACCCTCTTACAATATGCTGTCCTTTAAGTATAACAGACAGCTATACCTGTTGAAATATCGCATTACTAGCTCTTACACAATAAATAGCTAACCAATCTATCATTCATCCATCCATCCATCCACCTATCTATCTATTTATCTATCTATCTATCTATCTATCTATCTATCTATCTATCTATCTATCTATCTATCTATCTATCTATCTATCTATCTACCTATCTATCTCTTTATGTATGTATGTATGTATGTATGTATGTATGTATGTATGTATCTGTCTATCTATCTATCTATCTATCTATCTATCTATCTATCTATCTATCTATCTATCTATCCATCTATCTATATATCTTTATATATATTTATTTACTTACTTTTCTTCTTTCTTGATGTATATTTTGTGGAAAGAACTTTGCGAGACTGCAAAAACATCAATAACCTGACAAACAAAATGCGATACAACAGTCATAAAAGATAGGTGTGGACAAAGTATTATTGAAAGGGTCGACCCAAAATTTGTAGTCTGCATCAATCTATTAAACTTAATACAAAGTATACAATGCTGTTGTTCATCTGGACAGGTGCTCCATCACCTCATCCTGATGCTTTTGATCGAGTTTAGAACCATGTTTTTAACTTTATAGATCTTCGTCTTGCTGCTACTCTTCAACCTTTGTCTCATCGATAAAATGCGCTTGTCTTAGTCTTTTCGAAAAGTATTATATTAGGGAAGTGATTCGATGAGTTTTTCATGCTGCTGCCAGGTCAGTTTCTTGCATCTCACGTGACTCCTTTCGCTTAACATCTTTGTCTTTGAACAGTTGTTACTCCTCATTGTAATATATTTTTCTATCAATGTAGTTTCTTTCCTCGGACGGCTAGGTGCGATGAAAGAAACTAGAGCAAAGTTCAGAAAAAAGGAAAAAAGGAAAAAGAGAAAAAAAGAAAGAAAGGATGTAAACAAGAAAAAAATAGACACGAAAGTTTTAGTAAATAAGAGAGAAAGAAACAGGACAATGAAAAAGTCAATTAAATCGAATATTTATTTAAAATACCTGAGGGGCATAATTTAGAAATATTACGGAAATGAGGTGAAAATGGAAATTTAAGTAAGTGGCTTTGTTTTTCGCTTGTAAGCTTTGTCGTACTGTATACGCTAAGCTTACTATTAATGACAAACGATGAGTCGATTCCAACATAAAAATTTACCTTTCTAGCAAGCATATCTTTCACCCTCTCATCGAATTCTTCAAAATCCATCATCTTGTCTGGATGGGACTCGAGTAGACCTTGAAGAATGGGGCTCACTAAATCCTTCAGCCCCTGTGATATTTGTGTATTTTCTGGTAATTTTCTTTCGTACTCAATTGGTCCGTCCTTTGCCTTTTGAGTTCCGGATATTACACCAACACCTTTATTACTAATCATTTCAAACCTGACAAAAATTGAAACAAAGTATATGACACCAATATTTTAGTACAAAAAATTGGAAAAAACAACATCAACAGTACTGCTAATTACAGTATTAACAATACTTAAACCTCTCATCCTCCTTCACATTGTGCTCCTCCGCTTCTCTGAAGCTTAAATCTTGGTAACAAAAAAAATATATATATTATAATATACCAACAAAGTGGGACAACTTGCGACCAGCTTCCTTAGATTGTCCCACTCTGTTGGTGCTTCCGCTTTCAACCAGCTTCCTCTAGGGGCCAGAAAGGAAGAAAGTTTTGTTATCTTCAAAAATATTATACGTAAAGTTCTTTTTGACTAGTATTTTTGCTGATGATGAAGCCAACGATACATCTAACCAGTATTTAACGCAAATCTACACCCGCTTATATGTTTGCGTAAATAAACCATTTATTGTATATGGGTGACTATAAACTGTATGCCAAAAGTGAAAAATATTCTCTTGTTCAGAACAGTGAGGATATGTAGCACTACTTAATGAGTCTGGAAATCTGTTTCGGGCTCACGAGGCAACATGAAATCTTTTCGTGGTACACAATGTTTTTATGGTCTAACAAGTGGTCATTTTATTGTTTCATAGTTGTCTTTACGTAATCTGTTCAAAAAAACCATCTACAACAATAATTTCGTTTATTAATATGAGTTTAAAAAGTTTTATGTCTTAAATAAAAACAAACATCACTATTTATATAAAATTAGCAATGGCTTAATGCCCCGAATAATAATCGTAAAGTAGAAATTCTGTATCGAATAATATCTTATAGTATTTTTTTTTTTTTTTTTTTAGTTTTAACGTCATTTTCCCCCAGCAATTGGGGCTCAGACGGTGTCCTTCACAGGGACTTTGATTTGGCAGTGGGTAATTTCTTGGCCGGATGCCCTTCCTGACGCCAACCGATGGCTTTTTCTTTTCGCAAAGTTCCAAATTCTCCTCGACAGCTCGGGGAATCGAACCCGGAACTCTTGGTTACTGTGCAGTGCACTAACCATTAAGCCACGGCTCCTTATCTTATAGTATCTTATAGTATATCTTATAGTATTGCTCTCTTAAATTGGTGTTTCACTAAGTACAACTACTAAATGACTGCCCAATATATATTTGATTTTTGGTCATCACAACGGGGTTATTTCTGGTGTTAGATCCCAATGTACCAATATCAAATAGATATTACCAACAAAATTTACAAGCATAAATGAAGGTACGTACATAGTAAACTTATTTTGTCTTCCACCAAATGGTCGAAACGGTAATTGTCCAGTCGCTATATGATAAAATGTCACACCAAGACTCCACATATCAACCTAAAAATTCAAAATACGTTAAGGTAAAATCAAAATACTTTTCCAAAGTCTGCATTATTCAGTTGGGTTTGGTAGTAAATCAAAATAATAAACGACAAGCCAAAAATTCCCAGTTTTACAAAGAAATCCCTTTAGAAACTAGAATGTACGGTCTAAAAACTAAAATTTATGTAACACTTAATAAAGCGAAATTTGGAATAAAACCTTAGATTGGATAGAGTGACGCAGGAACCCACGTACGAAGTAAAACGAACTGGTTATAGGAATTTAAAACTGATATATGCTGTCATTATCTCTGCATATATTCTTTCCATCTTCCTGTATGAAAAAGCAGGTCTTTGATTTAGGTTCTAGAACCACCTCCCAACCACTTAATACAAACAACTATCTTTCATCCTTAACAAAACAAAATTTTACAGTCAAATGTAACAATATAAAAGTGTTTTTTAAGCATCCATTTATTGAAACAATTTCCAAACCAATGACCTTTGGGTTCACCCCCACTGTGCTTTACAGTCAAGTGGTAGGGTAGGTAAGACTTTCACAAAAACATGTTTTCAAAGTATTGAAGACGAACTTTGCATAAATATGTTTGAAAAATACGATCGAGTATCATTTTGTCACTTCAAAAAAAGTGGAGATAGTGCAATACTGAAGTTGAGAGTTGTAACGTCTACAAAAATCTTATTAAAGAAAAAATACACTCAAGAAATGGGCAACACAAAGAGACCCAAGAATCATTTTTATTACAAGGAACAGGGCGCATCCCTACCCATCAAAACCTCAACCAGACCGTAAAATAATGATACATCCTTGGCTATTTCAATGGCAGCATTCTAATGAAAAGATCTACAGAAAGCAATCAATATAAAGTGATTCACAAACCAGGAGACTTCCCTAACCATCATTTTAATCGAAGAGTAACTTCCAGTTGATTGGTACATAGGGACTGTCTGCGCAAGAATAATGAAAACCAACCTGGCATCGACCTGATGCAGGCTTATTACTTGGGCCTCTATGATCAGCTACCAAACGCCATCCAGAAAATCTTAACAAAAGAAAACGCATTAAAAGCATAAGAGATGAATGTGAAGTGGGTTCCAAGGCACAAAAGGTACTTAAAGCGAGCTGCAGGCCTTCTTATGATATCCAAACAAATGATGGACAATCTCAATTGCTTGAATCTATTTTCGGTAAGAAAACTGTAGATACCACTCTAGGCATCAACATATCCTCTGTTGTGGTGGCACGGCACACTACAAATGGTATCTGTCATTCCAAAATCGATAAAAATCTAGTTACAAAGTGTTTCTATACCAGGTGCAATCGAGTTAAAACCAATTTTCAAGGGCAGTAAGAATGACAGGATGGCACTAAAATTTTAGTGTCGGTTAGGGATCGTCACAGTCCCAAATCCCCAATGATGAAAAACTGTTGAAAGATGGTTGTTTCAAAGGCAGTTTCATGCTTCAACTGTAGGAATAGGCGTTTCATCTTTTTTACTTGAAAGTGGTAGAGAGAAAGAAAGTGAAAACACTCATAAACAGTTTCAACTGAGGGTACCGAGACTTGTACAACCACGCTACGGAGACGGCTAAACAGAAAGATTATTTTTCTTTAGTTGAACTATTTTCATTTATGACTGGTTTTTTATTGAAGTTGTTAATTTTCTGTCAAAACGTACTTTACGTTTCTATTCAATAACATCTTTGGTTATGATGTTTGTAGCCTTTATGGTAGTACTTCTAATATAATAATCAACCGGTGAGTATGTTATGATTTTAAGTTTTCAACCGGGCAGCAAACAGTTTTCACTCAAAACCACCAAAACATTAATATGGTTTTCAGAAGCAAAGCCGAGGGGTAAAGCTCCCATAGAAGATAAAGAAATCCCAACAAAAAACAATTTGCGCCTCTTGTTAAAAATGTCTCATTACGGGTTCTAAAAACTTGATTTTAGTGAGGTCAGCCTGCAAGTTACCATAATTAAACAGTTGCGATCTTAATTTTTCAGCACATGTCACGTGAGTTTCTTACTGTAGCTGTGGCGAGTCTAGAAATAAATATTTAGATGATCTCTAAGAGTGACATTTAACCACAAAACACAGCACCATCTTGCCTTAACAGTCCAGTTGGCATAACAATAACAATAATAATAACAGAAACAAAAACAAAAACAAAAACAATAACAATAACACTAACAATATAATGAAGAGTTTAAGCATTACAAAAAGCTATATTATTCTACGATGATAAAGCGGATACCAAATGGTATGTAATAGCATTACACTTATTGAATACACGATTTCACAGACGATATCTTCTACCAGTCAAGCTGCTTAAAACACAAAGCTCTCTTCTTAAACATCTGGTTGAATTCACTTCGTCTTGACCTTTCCTGTGCTGCATTGCTAATAAACAATGTGCTTTCAGTAGGATCAAGAAAGCCTCCCTTCCTCATATTTATTTTGAAAAATCACGTATTTATTAGGATCAAACCAAAACAAAACACGTAACTTTAGAATCACAAAAAAGTGAACTTCTGTATGTTTATGGTGCAGTAGTCACAGAGCATTGTAACATACAGTATAAAAAGGTTCAAGCATATCGGATTCTAAAGTTATGCCATTTGTTTGGGTTTAATCCTAATAATCTAATAACTCCCTCTCACCCCCCTTGATTCAACCATTCTTTATTCGCTGCGATTCTTTTTTCGCCAGTTATTTTAAACACAGGTGCTTGACCACTCTACCAATTAAGCTTAACACAATAGATGAACAATAGTTTTTCAATATACAAATTTCTTTAGGCAATGCATATTTACTTACTTACTACCCATGACACCCTGTGGCGCGGAGGGCAGTAACGAAGGTTCTCAACTGGTTTGACTAGCTGTCGGAGGGATGTCCAGGAATGGCTCCAGCTTTTAGTTTTACTTTCGACTGCTCTTCGCCATGTCTCCTTAGGTCGGCAACGCCCTCTTTCTCCTTAAGTGTCTAGTGAAGAGCGACTCTGGGTATAAGCGCATCCATATTTTCAGTCACTCCGAACTGTAGAAGGAGGTTGTATTTAGATACCTTGGGAAACCAGATGGGGCGGAGAATCCTCCAAAGCCAAGTTGTGTGAAAAGCTAGTAGTTTGCTAGCATCAGTTTTTGCCATGCACAGGTATTGTTAAATTTCATTTAAGCATATTTTGAGTACTGTGTGGATCTCCAGATGTTATTCATTGATCATATCACATTTTTCGCTTTGTTAAGTCTACTTTTGTTGTAATTTTCCTCACCTCCATCACTCTTCACATTACTTCCCTAATAGGTAAATTGATCTGTGACAGGCAGGTCAGTGTCATAGGCCCTCACTGGATTGAGGCTGTTAACATTTAACGTCATGATTTTGGACTTTTTCTGCCCCACTATCAGTTCAATTTGTACTGCTAATGTACACTGGCGGCCAGTCTTCGTTTGGTTGTGATTGTGTTTATGTGACATTAAAGCTAAGTCATCAATAAAACCCAACTCGTCCAATGATGACAAAAACGTCCAGAAAGTTCCTCTCTTTGAATTCGTATTGTTTGCCTCATGAAGCAGATGCTCATCCCGGTCGGCAGTAGCACTGTTGAATGGCAGTTCAAGGGATTCCTCCCACGTCCTACGGCAGTCAAGCCCTAAGAAAAAATCAAATATAAAATCCAAGAAGTGTCTGTCTGGCATCCAGCGTCTATCTTGGTTGAATGGCCTCTGCGACTGTTGGGTATCTCACGGAAAGTCATTTTCCATTTAAGAATAAACGTTTAACAAATCTGGTGCCTCAGACACCATAAATTTGAGTTGGAAGCTCAGCTAGGACAGGCGCTTCCATAAAACCTTGTTTCCAAACAAATATGGCAAGTTCAAACACTGATCTAGATACAGGCAGTACTGGCACTCATGTCAGTAATGTCTCCAGCTTGGCTCCTTCATATCAGGTGCGGGGGGCAGGGTCGGGCCATCAAGGCAAATCCTGCAAGCACCTGAGAAAATTCAGAATTAGTACACTTAATGTGAATACTCTGCGTGGTAGAGTCTGTGAGGTTATAGAAACACTCCATCGTAGAAATATTGCTGTCTGTTGTGTTCAAGAGACCAGGTATCGTGGAACAGGATGTCGGACTATCACAGGGAAGAACTAAAATTATAAACTCTACTGGTGTGGTAATGACAAAGGCTCTACCGGAGTCGGGGTTTTGGTTGCTGAAGAGTGGATTGATAAAGTGTTTGATGTCCTTCGTGTGTCAGAGCGCATTATCTTGGTCAAGTTAATTGTTGGACAGAGAGTGGTTTCCATCCTATCTGTGTACGCCCCACAAAGTAGACTCAGTAATGTACAGAAAGATATATTCTATGCAGAGCTAAGCTCAGTAACACCTAAGGTTCCTGCCTCTGACATTTTATTCCCGTGTGGTGACTGGAATGGTCATGTTGGAAGTACTGGTACCAGCTTCAGAGAGGTGCATGGCGGTTTTGGTTTTGGTAGGTCAGAACCTGATGTCGGAGGTGAGAGATTGCTGGAATATGCAATTTCCCATGATCTTCTCCTTCGCAACACCTGTTTTAAGAAACGTGACAGCCACCTAATCACTTACAGATCTGGGCCAGCATTGACTCAGATGGACTTCATCCTCTACCAAAAATCAGTCCGCAGGTATATAAAGGATGTAAAGGTTATCCCAGGTGAGGAAGTCGCACTTCAACATCAACTTCTGGTCTGTGACTTTTTTATTGATATCCCTCGCAAGACTAAGCAAAAGTTTGTTCCTCGTTTAAGAATATGGAAGCTCAAAGACCCTTTGGTGCAGGGTCACTTTCAAGAGGAATTCTCTCTCTCTCTCTGCACGTCCAATTACACTAGTAATCCCAATACTGAGGACACCTGGAGTGTGCTAAAGAGGAGTCTACTAGAGACTACTGAAAAAGTTTGTGGCAAAAACCTCACCGTTGGCGTCAAGAAACTTGGTGGTGGAACGAGACGGTTGATGGCCTGATTAAGGCAAAGCGATTAGCTTTTAAGGCTTGGAAAAATGGTACTGGTTCTCGTGCAGCATATGACTCAGCAAAACGTGTTGCTAGAAGAGCAATCCATCATGCACGTTTTGAGGCTGACAAGGCTGTTTTCGAGGGGGTTGAGTCAAACTCGACTAACAAACATGTCTACCACCTTGTCAAGAAGTTGCGGCGTGAAAACACTGATGTTGTTGGTGACAAACAAATTAGAAATGATGCTGGAGAGTTGTCACTGAATGATGAAATGAAACGAATAGAATGGGCGGAGCATTTCAGTCGGCTCCTAAATAATAAATTTGAGTGGGATCCATCACATCTTCTTTCTGTCCCTCAACATCATGGTTCCCCAATCACTGTCACCTCTGACATGATCAAGGTTGCCATCTCACAAATGAAAGATAGCAAAGCAACAGGTCCATCTGGTGTTGTCCTGGAGATGATCAAGGCTGCCGGTGACCCTGGAGCAGAGATATTCCGTGACTTGGTTACTTCTATTATTGCTGGCAGGAAGATTCCAAGGAACTGGGAGGAAAGCTTCATTGTGTGCCTGTACAAAGGGAAGGGAGATGCTTTAGACCGTGGTAACTACAGAGAACTGAAGCTGACTGAGCATGCGATGAAAATTCCGGAAAGGTTAATTGATAAAGTCATTAGGGATCATGTCCATATAGATGAATGCCAGTTCGCTTTTGTTCCTGGAAGGTGTACTACGGATGTCATTTTTCGTATTAGGCAATTGCAAGAAAAGTATATGGCAGCTGGCAAAAACATCTATATGGCTTTCGTAGACCTTGAAAAAGCCTTTGAGCGTATTCCGCGCAAGGTCATATGGTAGGCAATGCGCAAGCCCGGCATTGAAGAATGGGTTTTCCAGCTAATACAAGGGGTGTACACCAATGCAAGGAGCCGGGTCTGCGTTGGAAATGGTTACAGCTCTGAATTTGAAGTGAAAGTTGGGGTGCATCAGGGCTCAGTGTTGAGTCCCCTTCTGTTCATAGTGGTATCACAGGCACTATCAAAAGAGTTCCGTTTGGGTGTTCCATGGGAGAACCTATATGCTGATGACCTCATTATTGTAGCAGCGACTCTAGGAGTGTACCAGACGTTTACTTATCTGGAAAGATGAAATGGAAAGGAAAGGACTCAGTAAATGTTGACAAGACCAAGATCATGATTCGCGGCCTTGGCTTGGACATATTAAAGAGGTCGGGCAAATATCCCTGTGCGGTGTGCTTTTCTGGTGTTGGTAACAACAGCATTTTGTGCTGTGGGTGCAAATACTGGGTGCACAAAAGGTGCAGTGGACTGAAAAAGATAAATGTGGACCCCAACGTCTTATGCAAAAGACGTAGATGTGAGGCACGACCTGTGGATGGCAGAACCCAGCAAACAGTTTCTGTTGGCTCTGATGTGCTTGAGGTGGTGTCTTCTTTCTGCTACCTCGGTGATGCACTCTCTGCAGCTGGTGGCTGTTCACTTGCCTCAATCACTAGTATAAAGTCTGCTTGGAACAAGTTCAAAGAGCTTCTCTTAATCCTGTCATCAAGACATCTGACACTGAGGACACGCGGAAAAGTATACAATACTTGTATGCGTAGTGTCATGTTGTACGACAGCAAAACATGGCCCATGACAAAGAGTGACTTATTACGCATGCAGCGTAATGATAGGGTAATGATTAGGCGAATATGTAGTATCAGCCATGACCAGGTGCAAACAACCCGTTCCAGCAAATTGCTGTCCAAGCTAGGATTAGCCGACATAATGCACACTATGAGGGAAAGGCGTCTACGCTGGTACGGCCATGTCCAGCGATCTAATGGTGCAATCAAGCAGCTAGTAGACTTTTCTGTGGATGGACGTCGGCGACCGGGGCGACCAAGAAAGACATGGCACGATGTTCTGAAGTATGACATCTCTGGCTGGGGCCTTGGTTCAAGTGACCCAATGAATAGAGCCACCTGGAAATCTAGTGTGAGATATGTCATGCGTGCAGCTACCTAGCATCTAGAGGGAAGCCCATCATCATGGAGGATGCTTCCAGACCTGCACGATAATAAAAAAGAACCGATTGTATATGTATGTATATATTCTTTTGCCATTTTGTGCACAGTTCAATAGGGGTTTTCAGAGCAAAAGGCAATGCATAGAGTCTTTTTTTCTAATGTTGGTGCTGGTTTGATTTGGAACCAAAGGCTACAAGCGTAAGATGTCTAAAAGACTACTGAACTTTCCTGCACGTAGTCTTGAACACCCAAGTTCAGACGTTCACCAGCAGTGTACCGTCCGGTAAGACGTCTTAAAAGTCAATATCTTCTACGGAGCCAATTGCATGGAAATGTACTCAATTGTTTGAGGTATTCTAAATGTTCCTTGTGTACAATACGCTAAAACTATTTTTATCACCATCGTCCTTCTTCGATCTGTAATCGCAACTTTTCTTAAGCAATATACACACAAGCAGAATTCAAGAAGCTTGAACTTAATAGGGAACCATGTGTCAATGACTGTACTGTAGTCCCGCACCTGTTGTAACATAGAGACGCACACAAGACTGACGAAACCTACTCATAAACCATATACTATTGTAAATAGATAACTGGAAAAAATAATGGATTTATGAAAGGGTACTCTAGTTAAACACTCCATTCATGGTACTGAAGCAAAAGCAATTTTGGACAATATTTGATTATCTGACTTCTGCAGACAGACAGAGAATTGAGATAGTTTGTGCTTGTCCCGCCCATCTACTCCGGCCCCTCTAACGATCATTCACTGAATCAATACAATGCATGATTACTATACCGTTGTCACAAATGTAAGGCTGCTTTAGGAATTCTGCTTCTTTCAAATACTCTTTCGTAAACAAAGTACTTACTGCGGCTGTAAAAGTTTTTCCACTAAAATTCTTCATAACAGCTTTTTCGTAAACATCTGGATGCTAGGGTAAAAAAAGAGAAGATATCGTGGTTTCAAAAAGGTATAGATAATATGCTGTGATAAAATGTCTAGATCCCGTCTACACAGTATTTTCTTCCTCGTTCGTTATTTCACCGTTCACTTGGCAAAGATCGTATTGATCGAAAGATTCAGCCTTATCTTACTTTTTCTTGACTAACATTTTACGTTATTCATGTTCCTTAATAGCGACAGGATCTTTGAAATTAAATCTGCATTGTATGGCAGTGTATTTAATACAAGTGCTCAAAATCACAAGAATTGGTAATCAGGGGACAGCATGGTTGTAGCTTTTCTCAAAAGTTCCCATTCGTTTGAGTGCTCAAGCAAGGTATTGTAATTACAAGGATTGTAAATACAAATATTATTATTATTATTTATTATTAACACATTTTTATACATGATACGTTCCTCAGTCGTAGCACTACGTACAATATATCCACCGTTGTCCGCAAAAGCCCTATACCAAACAAGAAAACAATCTAAACCATTCCCCCAAATATCTCACGAAGCACAACATTCCATTGCTTCCCATCAATACCGTATATTTGCCGCCAGATGTTTATAGAATTGTAAAGTCAAAAATTACGGCTAAGTACATTGAATATTACTGCGTGTAAAATTAGAATTAAAAGTTGTATAAGCTAGAAAAATAAACAGAGAAAAAAGATAAACATTACTACAGGCCTGCGATGACATTTCAAATTCCCAAGTCTACTAAAACTGAAGAGTAATCAGTCTAAGCAAAAATAAACTGAGAGCCATATTGTGATCTGCATCGTATCAATTACTTACCATGATTTAAGTTGTTGTCCTAAAGGGTATTGCTCTTATCGAAACTCAGTTCATAATGACAATTGTAAAGTCTGTATAAAACTAAATTTCTGTTCTGATCCAAACACAACCAATAACACAATACAACCACGTTAAAATAACATCTTTTGAAAAAGAAACCAAAGAAGAAAGTGACCTTGTGTACATACCAGGTACTCCTCTGTTCCGTACATTGACATAAAGCTCTGGTCCGATGCTGACAATTCCCGTGCGGCTCCGAAGTCAGTCAACTTATAAAGCACACTAAGCCAAAACGCAAGAAAATATAATTTCTGATAAACAATCTAGGCTACCCATTCAATGTTTTACACTAAAAAGAAGCTTTCAAAAAGAAAGAGTCAGTAAACGGATCAAAGCTCTACCTCGAGTATCACCAGTGACCGTACTTTCAAACAATTTTTCTATGTTAACGGCATTTAAAACAACACAACTCCGCAGATTTTACACATTGCACATTAAATGCAGGTGAAAGAAGAAAAAATCGAAGTCTCCAGGTTCGATTCTTTCCATCTGTAAAACTCCTCAGCCTCAAGAGAAACGCAAAGACTGAAATCAAGATCGACGACCAGGCATACCTATGGTATTATTCTGTGGTACCCTTACATCATTTGCAGCAGCTACTGTTGCAGTTTCCTGGACAATGCAAAAAGTACAGTGGAAAAGAGTAGGTCAAAAAGTTAAAAAGGTTAAAAACACGCAGAAAAAAAATTATTTAATGCTTTTTAACTTGTAGATAACCCTAATTACAAAGAAAACAAGCACTTAAGTAGCTTTAAGCTTTAAATTTTCTGTTTGCAGCAAAAACCAAAATTCGTGCTTTTTGAGGGAGAACTCAAGAGTTAAAACAAATTTCTCTGCACCTCCGGTGTTTCAATTATAAAAATTATACAAATTCCATATATATGGAATTCGGGTAATTCAATGATAATTCCAGTAACACTGGACATAAATTTTATATATATATATATATATATACTCCATCTGCAGACAGTACTGTTTCGCCCATTGTGAGATCCTGTCAGAGTGCTCAAACCACGCATGCGCGGTGAGCACTGTGCATTATGCTAATAACAGGTCCCCAAATCTCAGATAGAGTGCTCAACCAAACTATCGTAAGGGAGCGTAATACTAATATATATATATATATATATATATATATACATATATATATATACATATATATATACATATATATATATTAATATATAGTAATATATATATATAATGTATGCATTTGTAATATGTGTGCATATACTAGATTTGGCTACCCTGCTACAGGCGTTTTCCAATTATATTTCCCCATTTCAATATCTCCTGCAGTAGCACTGGAGCCTGAGGGGTGTACTTGTTGGTTACCAGANAATTTTCTGTTTGCAGCAAAAACCAAAATTCGTGCTTTCTGAGGGAGAACTCAAGAGTTAAAACAAATTTCTCTGCACCTCCGGTGTTTCAATTATAAAAATTATACAAATTCCATATATATGGAATTCGGGTAATTCAATGATAATTCCAGTAACACTGGACATAAATTTTATATATATATATATATATATACTCCATCTGCAGACAGTACTGTTTCGCCCATTGTGAGATCCTGTCAGAGTGCTCAAACCACGCATGCGCGGTGAGCATTGTGCATTATGCTAATAACAGGTCCCCAAATCTCAGATAGAGTGCTCAACCAAACTATCGTAAGGGAGCGTAATACTAATATATATATATACATATATATATATACATATATATATATTAATATATAGTAATATATATATATAATGTATGCATTTGTAATATGTGTGCATATACTAGATTTGGCTACCCTGCTACAGGCGTTTTCCAATTATATTTCCCCATTTCAATATCTCCTGCAGTAGCACTGGAGCCTGAGGGGTGTACTTGTTGGTTACCAGAATGTAGGTATATCAACACACAACTGTTGTACAGTGCACTTTGACAGGAGTGGTAAAAGGCATGGTTTGATCGCCTTAAAATTAAGAAAAAATACAGTAAACAAAAAATAGTATCCAATGGTAACCATTAATTAAAAGGGAAGAAATTAAATTATTGGGAAATTTATTAGGTTATTTAAACAAAGTAGTTTAGTGAAAATGTTAATATTGTGTAACAAAACACAAACACAGTTTTCAATTTCATGAAAGACTAATTTCAAAACATTGGCTATTTTCAAAGTTAGTTACAAATGAAGTGTTACAAAGTCACGGTGTTCTTGAAGTATCTTAACAAACAAGAGTATTTACTTATTTGTTTAAAATTTCTGTACGTGCTTTAACGCAATAGCGTACTTGTAAGATAGCGCATCGGATTTGTGATAATAGATAATAGCTGATAATAGATAATAGCTGCTAATAGATAATAATATCTGATTTTAGTGTGTACTAGCAAAAAGAAAATTAAACACCGGTGTATGATAGGAAGGTGGTTTTTATAAAACCTGTAAAGAACCAGATCGCATTTTAAAAGATTTTGAATAGTATATATGTATATAGTATACATAACTTGTTTGTAACTTGATGTTTTAACATCGTATCAGTATATTTGTTCTAATACTACAGTTCGATATAAATTGCCAATAATTGATCGTCTAATTCTTAAAATTTGATATTTACTTGGGTTTTCTTCCGTAGGTTATCCCTCTTCGTGTTTTTTCAGGTCCCATCTCTTCGTTAGAATGAAGCCTAGTATTACTTTCATTTTCAGTTTTTGTATTGTCGTGTATCATAAGATGCGTTTTAATCAGGGCTCTTATAAAAACAATACTAATAGGGCTTACTTACAAAAAAAATAATGAAATAAATAAATAAACCATATAATTAAAAATAACAGGAAATAATAAGTATGAATGCAACTAGCTTTTTTAATGTTTGGTATCCAAGTTTATTAATTTCAACAAAATGGAAAACAGATTGGTACATTATTGCATTTGTGAGTTTTTTTCAAATGTAACTTTCCTTGAAAGTAGCCACTGTGCAGCTCAAGTTAGTCAACCATGAATTTAAAAATTGTGATTTCAGTTTCAAAGGTAGCCAAAAAAAGTAGTTACACACAGTTAAGCTCTGTTAGCATACCTTAGCATACGATGAGAATGCGTTTCTCCACTAGAATAGGAAGAGAAAATGTTAGGTCCCTAAAAATAATTATTGGTTAATGGATTTCTATCTGTAGTCAATAAAGCAGGAATTAGTTATTAAAGCCTGTATAACAACATTTCTTGAGCTCTTGATAAGGTTATATTATTTCTGTTATTTTGCAAAGATAATGATGAAACTGCAGGTCATCTTATAACAAGGGCAAAAAATGCTGCTGAGCTTCGCATGAGCCAGTAGTTGTAACTACCAAGGTCCCGTGATCCAGTAAATAACCAATCAGGTTTGAGCTTGGTTATTGGGGGGGGGGGGGTTTGACTGGTTAAAAATCATGGGCATAAAGCAACTACGCGTAAGCAACTGTAAAAGATAGACAGGAAGCCAAAGCCGAGTGAAATGAGCTGAACCTAGACTTAAATGCATGCACTCAGAAGCCAGTTTGAAGTCCGTTACGTTTCAGTTTAAAGTCAATTACGCCATTCTTATCCAAGATTTCGATTTCTGGTCATCATGGTTATCAGAAGACGAATTTGATTTGGACGTTGACAAAAGATGCCTTCCATTTTTCACGCCTATTGCACAACTGGATGATCTTAAGCGTTGAAGTTCTTTGGCAATTTTATCACTAAGGCTATTACTTAAGTCCATCCCTTTTCCCCTCTCACTTTTTTCCCTTCAAATTTCGCTGTAACTGCCAAAATTTATAGTTTAACATTACCGATAAAATAGTGGAGACGGATAAGATGGTCTCTTTCTGCATTACATAGCTCACATGCTACCAGCAAATGTATTGCATCTTTTAACAACCCTATTTTGGAGGCTTCTATAAGCACTTAACCAGAGAAATCCGTGTAATGGTCCCCCTCTTAGATCAGTATACCAGTTATCAAACTGCAGCAGTGGAAACAGTGTTGGTAGCTGTCATTAGGAGCTTTCTGTCACTAACAATGGAGCCCATTCTTTCAAAAACTACCCTTACCATCCCGATCTTGCTTGTCAACTTTTATCAGACTGCCGGCGTAGTCACAGTTAAAGAACTGTTAGATATATTTCTCCAAAACAAGTACATCGGTTTCTATTAGACGTGCTAGTTATTACACACTTTATTTTAGCTCCAGGTACCGATATACTTACTATGCCTCTCGATCTCGACAAAGATTCCGTGCAAAAGAACTTGCTTGGAGTCTTATTTGAATCTGTGCAAGAATTGAGAAAATTCTCTTCCAAGTCAAATTAAACAAAAACAGCCCTTATATTTTCTTCACTAGATATGTGTCGTTTTCCCTTTCATAAACTTCACAATGCTTATCAAGTTTAGTCCAAAATATTCAACAGTTATATAATGTACGTTATGTCTAAAGGCACCACATGTAAACTGGTCATCCTACGTAATTGTAATGAGAGCTATTACTTCCGGGTAACAAAAGTTTGCGTGTTAGCACAACTAAACAGCAAAAATCGCTTTATTAACATGTTGTACGTTATCACACACAAGACACCGTCAGGGGTACAATCGATAGCAAAATAGGTACAACAGTTGAAGCTAAACACCACTAAAACTTATAGGTCACAACTGGAATCAATATGACACTAAAGAACAAGTGCGCCTGGAAAAAAATAATACTTTATACCGGAAAACAGTTACGCTTAAAAATGTAGGTCGTGAAAGCTTGTCTATATATATATATAGAGAGAGAGACCTGACGAAGTTAATATACGAAAGCTTATCCCATCATACAAAATTGTTGAAATTTATATATATATAGATATATATATATAGATGGATAGATAGATAGATATGTGTGTGTTTAAGTGTATGTATGTGTGTAAATGTGTGTGTGTGTGTAAGTGTGTGTGTGTGTGTGTGTGTGTGTGTGTGTGTATTATCTATCTATCTATCTATCCATCCATCTATCTATCTATCTATCTATCTATCTATCTATCTATCTATCTATCTATCTATCTATCTATCTATCTATCTATCTATCTACTTACGACTAATTTTCTGCAAACACAATAACTCTCTAGCTATCAGCTTTTCATATTTAAGAAAACAAGGGGTTTTCCTCTGTGTGTCCAGCAGGGGTTGCCATAACTGTCTCAAATATAAACCTAAATTCCAGGTGCCTAAACAAATAGAAGGGGGTCACTGTATTGATAAACAGTTCCTGCATAAAATCGCTGTTCCAATATGGTACTAAGAAACTATTACATAGAAAACTAATGACTATTTGAGACGTTCAGTATGTTTTAAGGCTGGTGTTAATTAGTGAATAAAAAAAATTATACCAAAGCCGTTTTGTGTACCAGAACTGGTACTTCTTTAGTAGCCAATAAATCAGTAACAAGCAGAATTGGATAAATTTTGCATTTGGTTTAATGTTCATTGTTATCTGCACAAAGTCATTTTATTTATGTTGCACAAAAAATATTGTTTAATCCTCTCACCTAAAATTCTGCTTTTATATCATTAAATAAGTATATATTATATTTTCAAAAAACAGCACATGTAAGGAGATTAGGAGAGAAGCAAAGGGAGGCAAGACTGAGATGGTTTGGACATGTGATCAGAAGGGAAGAGAACTACACCGGGAGGAGAATGTTAGAGATGCATCTGCCTGGAAGGAGGAAGAGAGTGAGACCCAGGAGACGGTATATGGACGCGGTTGAAGAGGACATGAGGGTGTAAGGAGTTAGAAGATAGGATGCTGTTGACCGCACCAAATGGAGGAATGTGATCAGCTGTGGCGACCCCTGATGGGAGCAGCCGAAAGACAAAGAAGATTTTATTTTCAAAAATGTGATACTCGGGAACGACAGAAATTACAGTGCAGCGAAACTCTGACTACCGAATATCGCACTCAGACTACACAAGCCACTTCATTCAGTCATTTTTACAAATAAACTGTTGATTGGACGGGTTTCTAATAAACATTTCAGAGGCACTTAGGCTCGACTATAAAACGGGCAAGCACATGTTTGGGAAAACATCATCCACGCATCCTAGTAGAACAAATACAACCCACTACATTTTTAATAAGCGAATTATGTGGTGATTACCTCCCATCAGCTCTCTGTACTCGAAGAATATTTCCTGGTTTAACATCTCTATGAACAATATTGCATTCCTTAAGGTATTTCATGCCATTTGCTAAAAGGAAAGAGTATACAATATTACACTCTATAAAGGTAACTAAAAAACCAGGATGAAAAATGAGGAAGATTTTTAAGACCACCTGCCATGAAAAAAAGGCCAGACCTTGATGTAAAATGTTTTGCCATAGCGTTGTATATTCAAAATGAAAGAACTTTACTTCAGATAAGAACAAGCTTTTCGATAAAAAAACTATCTTCAGTGGTAGACGACAAGTGGGCCATACATTTCTATGGAAAAACTAAGTTTATATGCCATTACACTCTATCAAAGAAGTGAAATTATTTATTGTAAGATTTTTCGGTGGTAACAATGGCTTTTTTGCAACAACTTCTAGTCTAATACGACTCAGATAAAAAGTCAACCTGTTCAATCCACACAAAAAAATCAAGAACCTTTTAACTCATTGTAGTCTCTGAGCTACTTAGCCTGTGTTTGATAGTCTTTTTGAATATACAAACTTCCTTACAAGTAAAATTTTTCCTTTCTAATAAGGACCACACAGAAGATAAAATTCAGAACAAACTTCTTTGGAAAAAGCCCTGTCGCTAGAAAGCTAAGTTTTAAACAGGACCTTATTTGCCTTTTTTTACCCAAGCCAGAGTAATGGACTCTTCCTAGTGCTGCGGGTTTTCTATATTTATGCAAAATCTTTCAATAAGCAGTTTCAAAGCAGCCCCATAGCTTCATGCCAATCTCCTTTTTCATAATTGATTATTTATATTTTTATCTGCATTTTTGTCATGACAATCATTACTATTATCGTCATAATTATCATCACTATTATTACCAGGACTCCTAATATTATCCTATAAAATGTACTGCCATTCATGCCACAAAATGACATGTGGAGTCCTACTGGGTGAAAGTGGGTTGTTTCTGGGAAGGGAGGGGTGGGGTGGGGAATGATCTTTTAAAGAAAACACAACATATAGTTCTCTAAAACGTTTAGTCATGCCAACCCATTGATTTGTTTTACGGTTCATTAGCAATACAGAGTTTTTTAGGACTTCAAATGTCCGAATGTGTATTTTATGACTTAATAATAAATGTTTGCTATGACATATAGGTTCTAATTTCGTTTCCATCTATATCATCAAAACTGTGAATTTTATCCTGCTTAAACTGTGTAGGAGTAGAAAGCACAAAGTTACTTATTTTTATTAAAATCTAAAATCTGCCTTATACTTTAGAAAGTTTAAACATCATAAGATTGGAAGTTTCTTGTTATTGATACCAGCTGTTCAACTTGACACATGCCTTTTTCTATAAAATGACAATAAGTTGTATCCATAGTTTTCTCACAAGTTGATAATACTCTCCACCGGCTAGACCAGGAAATAAAAAGTTATCTGGCAACAAATCACATTTTAAATAAACCAAAATGCGTTTTCCACGAGCCTCACTTGAGGTCATATACACCACTGCTGCTATACATCTGATACTTACCACAATCCCTTATAACGTCTTTGAACACTTTTTCTGATAGACCATGAAAATTCTCTGGTTGTTCCAAGATGTTAAACAAACTTGTATCACAAAGCTCCATAACAAGGATCGTGGACCTCGAAGTATGCTGTAAACATAAAAAGTTAGTACGTAAAATATGTCGTTCATCTATTTTATATAACTAAATTTTAAAGGTTTGTATGGTTCATTAATTTCACTCCTACTTCATAGCCTGAGAAACAGTTGTGGCTGAATACAAACTGAGTAATAAAGCAAGGAATACTATTTCCTGATCCAACTTTTAGTGCTAACCATATTTTTCAAAGTCTGTCTTTTCCAAGATTTGCCTGGGCGGCGCTACCAAGAGCAAAAAGAAGTTCTGTTCAGGTATTCCGCCTTTGTGTTTATTTGCGGTTTTAACTCCTCAATGTAGAGTGCTTCCAGGGTGAGGCGGTAACTTTCTCCTCGTGCTGTTGTGGCAAGAATGGTTGTGGCATCGAGATTACATCAAATGTGCAGTGTGTAATGCTGCCTTTGTAGGCCAAACAGGTCGTCATCTAATGACTCGACTCAAGAAGCAAATGGTTTCGTGTATGCCCTATTATCGACATTATCCTATTCCCAAAACAGTCTAGCCCTTAAATTTCCAAAATTGTACATAAAAAGTAAACTTTCTTAATCCGACATTAAACACTTTTTCTGCCCCCAAATTACCTTGCCCAAAACAGTCTAGCCCTTAAATTTCCAAAATTGTACATAAAAAGTAAACTTTCTTAATCCGACATTAAACACTTTTTCTGCCCCCAAATTACCTTGCCCAAAAAAAGAAGATCGAACTCTGGTTAAATTTGCAGTAAATTTTTATGATATATCTTATCACAAAATACAGGAACTAGTTTTGAAAAAAACATTTGGGTAAAAAATCTATAATAAGTTAGGAATCCAATCTGCTAACATAATAAATGTTTCAAATGATGTCACCAAGAACGACCGAGCACATGTTGAAATCTCTGGCAGATTGTGTGCTATACAAGTTTTATTCATAGTACACGCTCACACGTCAAGAAATGGGTGGAAAATAACAGTGGCACTGAACTGGGTTCCAATCGGTGCTTGTTGCTTTTAAAGCTATCTCCTCTACTAAATGGAATGTTGGGACTGCCGTGTAAACCAGAACATTTCTACTAACTAATATTTCATTTGATTGAGTCCTTTTTTTCCCCAAGCCTCTACACTTGAGTATCTAATCCAAATATATGCATAAAATGCTGAGCAAGCAATAGAAAGATGACTTCCCTTAAAGAGCAGGAGAAACTAACCCCAATGAACAGGAAGGAAGATTAAGTAGCGAAAAAGAGCTACATATTTCCCACGATTTTTTAAACAATTACAAGTAATTACAAATCGCCTCTATCAATGAATTACGTCAGAAATTTTAATTCTCTATTTCTTTTTAAACTATGGTTCTCTAGCTACTTCCTAGTTGACATAAATAATAAAAAATACCCCAACTCACACGAAATTAAGGCAATAACTAAACAGGAAGACTATTGTACAAAATACTTACGTCATCTTCGAGTGCATGAAGTTTTACAACGTTAGGATGATCTAATTTCTTCAAAACCTCGATTTCACGCATGCGTACATCATATGGTCGTAGAAGTCCCATGTTATTGAATACCTTTGCAGCAAAAGCTTTCCCTGTCCGCTATTGATAGAGGACGAAAAATATGGGTTAGAAAATTTCTGTTCAGAAAATATTGCGAATTCCGTAGGTAGCCTTATTTTCAATTTAGTAAAACTTACCACCTGTAACTGCACAGTATAATAGATCCTTAATTAAAAAGAGCTTGTTTCTTTAAAGCAGGATTAGAAACGATTTTGGAGGCTTCAATTCACTATACTCAGCTTATTCTTCTTCTTAATCATCATCATCATCATCATCATCATCATCATCATTATCATTACCATAAAGTCTTCCTGATGCAATAAATTTAAAGCCAGTTTGAAGCTAGCCCCCCTACCTTCCATCACCTTTTTACTTTACTGGTACCTTTCTCAAAATGCTTTTAAAAAGCCACCATTAGGGGTTATTGGAAGGTTTATGACAAATACAGTATATCATGCATAAAATTCAAAAAGTAAATAGAATGGTCATTTAGAAAATAAGCCTGTTTCAATTCCCTCTCCTAAAAAAATAAATATATTTTTGTACTGTTATCTCAGAAAAGTTTTCTTTCCTTACCTTTTTCCTGCAAATATAAACATTTCCAGTGGCACCTTGCCCAAGAATATCATTAACTGACCAGACATAGTTGTCTGTTTGCCTGGTTGACATGACTCTTAAGGTTGGAAAACTAATCTATATAGAAAGATATAAAAAAGTTTACATTGTACACATTTGTTATCACCACAGAATTTCTTCCTACAGTTTTATTAAAATGGTTCTTTGTGATATGACACCCTTGCATTGAACTTAGTCTTCCTACCTGCTACATCTGGAGCAGTAATTCTCAACCTTTTGCCCACCATTCCTACCTAAGCATATATGGAATGCCTCTCCACCTTAATTTTTAAAAAAAGTAATAGAGAAACAATGAATATTTTAGTGTCATTGATCTTTACTTACAAAATCAGCATTTGTACAATAATATTGAATGACATCAGCAAATTAAGAATATATACTGCAAAAATGTTATGATGTCGTAACTACTGGCATTTTGATTGACTGTGCTTTAAAGTGAGAAAATGATCAAATAATTTTGTGATTGTAAATGTGAACCCTGGGATTGGCAGCCAAGATTAAATGTCTAATACAAGGTTTGTCAATTTAAGCCTGTGGTCTCCTCATGCAGTAAAATTCAATGAACCATGCTTGTTACTAATAATGTCCATGTCTGCACTGAAGGGGCATTCTACCTGCTAGGAAATGGCAGGAGCTATTTCCGTCCATCCATCCACATCAGTTCTACTTTCATTTCATAAACTGGTTTTACACTCACATCATTTTGGAGCAACATGGGTTTATCTACAATGTAGCCTTTTAACTCCAATCAAGTGTCACTTGCATAGTTAAGGAGGAATGGCTGTGTTATTCAAGGAGGAAAGTTCATTGACATTAAATAAAAGAAACAGTTTTTCCCTTCCTTGTAGGTCTCCATTCAAGGGATTAAATTTTACAAAAATATCTGTCAAATAAAAAATCAGTTTTGAATTTAGATTAGATTTCAGAAATGAAAAAATCTCTTAATCACTGCCAAAATCAACCACAGTATCATAAAGTGTGCCCAACCTTACAACCATTGACAACCATCACAACTGCATGTTCAGTAGCAGCTGGACACTTCAAGTTGTTCAGTTTTGTCATCACCAAGATAACATCAAAGTTTGATAAACCTCAGCACTGAGATATTGGTGGCCAGATTTTCATGGTGTATGATGCAGTGAATGGTCAGCATATAAATATTGCCACCTTTTAAAAGTTTTAAAGTCTTGTTATCATGGGCAGTTGTTTCATCATCTGACATCTCATCTATGCAGTAGAAAGTTCTTATTCAGCATATTCCCTATCTTGCATGACATTAAGGTAGATTCCTAATGCTGATTTGAACAGTTCTCCATCATCAGCATAGGTGTTTAGCTATCTTTATTAGAGGAAACTTAATTCTTAACTTACTACTAGTCCACATTGTTGTTGCAATACATCACATTTGAACAATGCTTCTATTGACTGTTATTCAATTTTGATGTCTTACCCTGGGGACATTCAAAAATGTCCACTGGCTTTCCAGCAAGCTTGTTGTGAACACATGCAAATGGTTGTGCCTTATTGAAGATATCTTATTTCATCCCCAGGCATATGAAATTCCTCCCTGGGGAGCCAGACTTCTCTCATTGTCAATCACTGTTCCTGGGTGAATTCTGGATGAAGGGTGACAAAAAATTAATGGGTAATGTCTACTAGAGTCAAAATGCAACCCTTCTTCCTATTTTGTTTTAATTGGTAATTTTTCAACTTCTCTGTCATTGCCATATTTTATACATCCCATATGAGTCCTATTAGTTGGTTTATCCTAACCAATGTTAAAAAACCACAAAATTGTATAATTGGTAACATAAATATTACATTGATATTCATATTAAATGGTCAAAATATTAGAAGATGCATGGTCTACTTGGGCTAGTTTGCAACCAGTTAGTTTCTTTCAAAATTAAACACAAAAAACAGCATGTTAACAAATAATTGGGGAATACTCAATAACTATTCATATTTTATACTTATTAGGACTCTCCAGAAACAAGTAGGCATTAATTGTAGACCTTCATCATGCAAAGAAGTTTTTCAAGTAGGTCCAGGCACAAAATGCAATGCAAAATGGTTTTCATGAATCATGTCCATTCTGTTTCAGTGTTGGAAAAATAAAAACTGTAATAAGCTACTGTTCCAATCTGGTCAAAGGTGACCAAAAAGCAAAATGAAACATCCTATTAAATGATAATTAAGTATCATACAATGTCTTTTTTATCATTTTTCAAACAATCAAACAAGATAAGTAATTGCTGTAGAGTTTATTAAAAATGTCTGACACTGTGAGAGAAAGGATGAACCTATCTTAACATCATGAAAATAGAAAAAAGAAGTTGCATTTTTTTGTCAGTCCAAGTGCTATTTCTCACAATTTTTCTCCTTAGAACCACAGATTATAGATATTTACTCCTTAAGCTGTGGATTAGTGGTTAGTGCAGCTGCATTGTAACCAAGAGGTTTGGGGTTCATTTTTAACCAGAAAAAAAGCTTTGGGGCTTTCTTATTAAGAAAAAGCCATTTGTGAGTATCAGGAGGGGTATTAAGTGAAAAAAATTATTTGGAAAACTTAAGCAAAACCTTTTTGAAACTCATTCTAAGACAGTATTCAGATAAACATTTGAAATAAGATTGGTACATCACCTGAAAAGGTTTTAACATAAAATTCTGTGGATGGACATGTTTAAGGTCCTAGTTATCATCAAAATTCAGTTTTATATATATTAACTACCTATCATTATTTTAAGATTTGAATAATGGTGAAGAAAAGTCAAGAGACAATCCATTTCAGCTGATTACAAATTGTTTGCCAAGATAGTGCCATGTTTCATTCAAATACTTAAAACCATCATCAAAACTAAGAGCCCTGATATGTGGAAATGGTGGAATTGAACCCAACAAGTCCTATGGAGAGTCCTATAACAAGAGAAATTCCTAGATGCAAGCATATGTGTGTGATCCTTTCTTGAACAAACAACAATGACAGGGGTAGACCAATCAAAATTACAAACAAAATCATGGCAGTTCTCCAGGCTGGTCACAACACCACAACAGATTCTACAATTGCTTCAACTAGCCTTCAGCCTTTGACCCCAAAGCAGAAGCATCCTCCTCATATATGACAAAGAAAAATGATGGTGCCAGAATTTTACATTTAACACTTCCAACTACATGGAACCAGACCTTGATTGGATCATTTCAAATGGAGACCTTAACAATAGTCTGTTTTACAAAGACAGCTTACACCTGGTGGAAATGGGTAATGTGAACCTGGAAACTTCTATTAAAATAATATTTTTAAGTTAATGGATTGTGACAAGAAACTAGCACATGCACCAGCTTCTCACTTGAACATGCCACCACAGACACATCCACCCACAGCACCCCTACATGCAGGGGTGCTATGTGTGGGTGTGTATGTTGTGTATTTGTATGTATGCAAAGACAGTCATAAAATCAATCACATACATTGTGACAAATGTATTCAAATGCAAAGCCACCTCAACACTGAACCACCTCCATAAAATCACCTAACATTGAAGTTACTTACTTACT